>JAEMWC010002038.1:0-27500 GCA_016490735.1 Pachyseris speciosa | reverse complement strand
TAGTAGTGTTTCGGATAAATCATTCCAGAAAACTTTATAAGAAGACTTTGTCAGAACTGAAGATGCGCACATGGACGCCACAGAAGCTAAAATCATGAACAGCGAAATTAATGCAAACACCTGAAATAAAACAAATTAAAAGTAAAATTTTTTTGACACTCAGACAGTGAATGACCCTAACCATAACTACAAAAATAACCATTAACGAAATCCTGGAACTAATTAAATCTGAATCAAAGTCCGAATTCTAATCTTGACCTCGTTTCTCCTACTGGGGGGCGGGAACGAGGCTACATACTTTTTGTATATAATGCAAGTCGCGTGGCCTGCGCTGAAAGAGGAGAGAAGGGGGCATTGGAGTGCGCAAGCGCAAATGCGAGAGCTTGCGAATCGAGCTCGTGAATCTCCTCATGCCCTCCTCTTTCGGCGCCGGCCGCGTGGCAAATGTAACTAACGTATGCTCAATTAACATCGCTACCAGCAGTAACCTGTAGTCAGGCTCTTTCTCTCTCTCTGAGAAGAACCCTTCTGTATCTCCAGCCTGTTCCTCAAGCTTCATTAAGTAAAAAAAAAAAGCTTTTTAAACTGGTTCCTTTGAGGGAATCGCTTAAGTAGTGTATCCATTTGCTATACCACCATCTGATGTTTTTCTTGTTCTATGAAAATTTTCCATTAAAACTGTATTGTTTGGAGTCTTGTTACTCTCCTGTTCTGTCACATTGACCAAAGCGGCTTTATCCAACATTGTATTCTCCATGTCTACTTTAACTGAAGGCACTGGATATGTAAACGAGGGGGATAATTTTCCATTCACGTGATTTCGATAACTTCCTCGCGTGTCTGCAGGTGACACGCGCGTCTTCCGAGTCCGTGAGCTTTGCGGCCTTCTGTTTTCAACGGGGGAATGTTCATTTTTCATTTCGATCCATGATTTAGACAGGGAACTGTTGGATTTTTTCCGATGAGTCGCCGAAACATTGACGGGTTTATTTTTCTTCTTACTCGCACCATTGCGCCGTTCAGAAATAACAGAAGCCGGCCTCGTATCCTCTTCAATTATTTCTTCGCTTTCGTGCATCGAGTTAATGAGAGTGAAATTTCTGGGCAAAGGCAGTCTAGGCGTTTCTCCGCAGTCTGAAGAAGACAAATTTGCCATTCTCTCCGATTTGTTATCGATATCTCCGCTACTCATCGTCTCCTTTGTAGTCAGACATTCGCTTTTAGTTTCGCTTCCAGTCTCGTTAGTGTTTTCCGTTTCATATTCGTTTTCTTCGTTGCACATATCACCGCTTTTTATCTTGTTCCGTTCGAGCCTGCTCGGTCCAATATACACATCACCGTGCGCAAATAACGTATTTCGAGATCTCCGGTGATATCGCCTGTATTTCGTTGCGGAACCTTCCCGTGATTCCTCCAGAGCTAAGCCTTCCTGCGCACCATCGTGACGTAAAGAAGTTCTGGAAGCTGGTTTGTCCGGTATAAAATTCATGCGCAAATTAGCTGCGCATATCAGACGCCGCTTCTTCTTTGGGAGACTAAGCCTAGCCTGTGCATGCGTGTAATAAGTAGAAAAGTTATTTCCTATCACTGAGACGGGCAGCGCTACGATGAGCACTCCAAATATGGCGCAAACGCCGCCGATAATCCTCCCCAGGACTGTTTTCGGCACCATGTCACCGTAACCGACGGTTGTCATAGTGATAACTGCCCACCAAAAGGCTTCTGGGATATTCTGAAAATGAGGCTGGTTTTCTTTGGTGTTTTCAATCTCGTACACAATACTGGAAAACACGACCACTGGTATCAACAAAATAATCACCAACAGAATCAATTCTCTGAAGCTAGCTTTGAGCGACTGCACTATTATCTGCAACCCGCTTGTGAAAGCAAAGGCTTTTAATGCTCGAAACACGCGAATGAGCCTTACTGCCCTCAGGAAATCAAGGGTTCCGGTTTTCAAGATCATTTTTCCGTAGAAAGGAAGCAAAGAGAGGAGATCCACCCAAGTCATGATCTCTTTGAAGAAAGCGATCTTGTCCGGGCAAAAACTCAGCCGTGCGATAAATTCAAGAGTGAACCACGCGCAGAAAGTGTATTCAAACCCGAGTATGTAGTCATTTTCGAAATCATTTTCTGTCAGAACTGAAGATGCGCACATGGACGCCACAGAAGCTAAAATCATGAACAGCGAAATTAAGGCAAACACCTGAAATAAAACAAATTAAAAGTAAAAGTTTTTGACACTCGGACACTGAATGACCCTAACCATAACTACAAAAATAACCATTACTAATTAAATCCGAATCAAAGTCCGTATTCTAATCTTGATCCTGATCCTTATTTTGGTCCTATTTAAAGGGTACTGTCACGGCAATTCTTGTTACAGGTTTGTTCAAACACTGAGGAAATGCTTTTTTCTATTATAAAAAGGCTCGATTAACACAAAGAGGTAGATTTCAAACGATTTCTCGGAAGGAAAAAAAAAAACAAATATTCTTTCATGGCGATTTTTCCAAAACACAATGACAAAACTTGAAAGTTAATCTAACTTTTTCAAGTTGCAACCCATTCCCTCCTCGTCATCCGTTGGCCATGGAAAACCGCAAATAGTTTTGATGCGCATAACAAGTACTACATAAAAAAACTAAAAATAGTCATTACAGGTTCTACTGTTGCAAAGGCATCTTTGGGTTTATTCAAATTACGTGACAGTGCCCCTTTAATCCCAGTCGGAACCCCCATTCTAATCCTAAACAGTCATAAATCATAACTTTATCCCCAATTCTTGGCTTTCCTTCTCCAGGTTTATTTTAGACTTCCTCTCGTTCCCTCTTCCTCCTTTATCCCCTCCCCTCCCCTCCCCTCAACTCTCTGAAGAAGATTTCCCGCGCTAAAAATATAGTGGGCTTTTTACACGTGTATGGTGATTTAGCGCGGATGTGAGGCGCTCCATGTGGTACACGATAATTCCATCTCCTCAGTGATGCAGTATAAAGACGACCAGACACCATAAAGGAATCCTAATCTTAGCCGAACACAATCGAACTAAATCTATCTTATTTGGTAAGTTATGTTTGATTGTGTTCGGTAATTCAACATGACCTGTTTAAAGGAGCACGGTCACGATATTTGGGGTCATTATTAAAGAGATAAAAAAAAATGTATTTAAATAATGCGAAACCGTGAAATAACACATTTTCAGGGAAGACAATCACCAAAGAAACAAAATAAATGCAAATATGGCGAGGATGGTGAAGGATGGAGAAGATTGAAACGGATTACAAATTACCTTTTTGAAAAATTTAGCCTAAATTTTTCAAAAAGGTGATTCTTGTCTCTTTGGTGCTTGTCTTCCCTGAAAATTTGTTATTTCACTGTTTCGCATTAGTTGACCGTGACCGTGTTCCTTTAAGTTCCGTTTGTTCGTAAACTCGAAATCGCCATACTGATTTATATTAATCAGTGCCTTGAAAAAAGTACCGAACCTTTGCATTCACTGAGATCAGCTATGAGTCGGAGAAATTAGCTCACTGCTTCTCAATTTGAAGCTGTCGTTTTGAATGGGAGGTCTGGAGCGTAATTATCAGCGATTCACCTGGTCGGTTGCCAAGGACCTGCTTAACACGTAAAAACTATTCAAAATCGCCGTCGTTGAAGAAAGACAACGAAGAACAATTTTTTTTTACCTATATCTTCACATCGAGGCAAAAAGGTTAAGGTTCTTAATTTCTCTTCTATATGCAATCCTCACACCAAAAAGGGGATCGTAGCGTGATCACATCGTTTCCACGATCAAACACAGTTTATGTATCCTACCTCTTAAGTGGGAAAAAAATTGGGAAAAAATGAGATGTTGAACGCTCAATTTGAGTATTGAGGATGGAAGGGTTAATTTAGGCCACACACGAGAAACTGCTATATTTTGTTGTCCTGAACGGTACGCTGAATTGAACCAGCCTTTATTGTGAAATACCTTACTACTAACTTGCTGTTTTTGAAATAATAACTCGCTTTGGAAAAGACTGAAGCGAGCGACCGTGCAAACGATTGTGGGATTGTTTGGGGAGATGCGTCTTGCGAAAAACCAATCGCCTCCCCCCCCCCCCCCCTCCCCCTCGCCTAAGCAATCCCACAAACCCTCAAGCGACACTCTCGTTCCCAGTCTTTTCCAACAAGAGCCACTGTGGCGCTCTTCAGCAGCTTGTACACATGTACAAACTATTTATTACGGCAAAATATCAATGTCACCGTGGATTTTCTCCGCACTTTTCTCGATACCAGTAATCAGTTGTCCTTTATGGGACATTTTGTCACGTGACTTTGAACATCGTAGATCACGTGACAACTGATTTCTCCTTCACTTGGTATGGTCGCCTTCGGGCCCTTCATGGCATAGAAATCGCAAAAGCTTATTCAAGGTTATTAAGATCTGGTATTGGGAATTTTTGTTTTTGTTTAAGTAAGTTGTAACATGTTGGGCGAACATGCACTGATGTTCGTCTCGTCGCTTAGAGAAATTCTGATTAGTTGTGGTAAACGTAGAGTGCTCTTTGATGAAATATTATTGGGTAGCCTCAAACTTTCGATTCGTAGCAATGGAAAAGTAATTCTTTTTGTTTCGTAGAGGGACACTTGCCGAAAAAAGTGCGAGGCCAGCTAGCACTTGTTGAAAGCCCAACAAGAATTAGATTACGCCTCCTAAGCGAGGGGATCCGAAGAGCTCTGCCTTTGCTACCGTATACAACTATACTATTTAACAATTAGATTATGAGCTCGAGATTTCCATCGCGTGATAGCATTCTCTTTCCCAGCCTCCTCAAGAAGTCGGAAGAGCCGACGGAGCCTGAGTGCTCGTTTGTTCGTTTGTTTGTTTGTTTTTTTAGTTTGCAGTCCCATAGAAAATTCACCAATGATACCACTAATCTCAAATTTTTACTTTAACACGGTAAAAATCCATCAGGTGATTACTATATAAAATACAACTGCAATAATTCCCATTAACGATAAATACGCATGCACCTACAAATCCTCTTTAATAAAAATACTACTCAATTTACACTTAACTAGACCTGTTTTCCATGAATGCCGTGTATATAACTTAATAAACTAAAATGAAGGTTTAATAATTGCTTAAAAAGATCTGGAGATTTCACTTGTCTTAAAGTGCAGGGTAGACTGTTCCAGAGAGTTGCACCTCTTAATTTAGCTACAGCTCCTTTTTAGGTAGTTGGTTTGGGTAAAGGGACACTTAATTAATTTGTTTGTAGAGTCCCTTAAGACATATCCTGACGCACAAACTAAGTTACCGCTTCTGGTAACTTTGTATTTAAGGATTATGAGCTCGAGATTTCTATCGCGTGATAGCTGATGAGGGCGCAACCCGAATCAACTATAACACACAGAAATCGAGAACGAATAATCTAATTGTTTTAATATGAATCTTCTAGTTGTTCAAAAATAAACAAGTAAATTATCAAAATCCTCCTCGCAGACACTTGGAAAACGCGAAGAAGCCGGCGCCATCGGTGTTGACATTTGCTATTCACTGTCTGTCACAGAATAGATAGCGAGTAGCGTAGCCAATCAGAGTACGGCATTCGTGATAGAACTCTAGTAGATTTATATTAATGAATATTAGCATAAATCTACCAACCGTTCTACCACGAATGCCGTTCTCTGATTGGCTACGCTACTCGCTGTCTATTCTGTGACAGAGGGTGACTAGCGGTTGTCAACAAAATGGCGGCCACTTTTTCGCGTTTTCAAAGTGTCAGCGAGGAGGATTTGGATAATTTACTTGTTTATTTTTTAACGACTAGTAGATTTATAGTAAAACAGTTGGATTTTTTGCTCTCGATTTCTATGCGTGAGAACTGATTCGGGCTGGGCCCTCATCAGCTATCATGCGATAGAAATCGAGAGCTCCTAATCTAATTGTTAATAACAAACAGCTCCGGGTACTCCTCTAGAATTTCCATACGTCTCAGACAGCACGGAAGATTTGCGTCCAAAATTGAGACCACGGTAAAAATCTTATTTCATCGTCTAGGTACATTGGCCTTTAAGACTCAGTGATGTTCATGCGTGGTTCATTTTGATTGAGACAATCGGCGCCAAGGCCAGCCTGAGTGCATGAGGAGTTACTGCCAATTAGTCGGAAAAATGATGGAAGCAACATACATTAATATTTTCTCTAAATACCGGCATTGTCTTCTAAATCTGATTTATTTAGATCGTCTTCTTTGAAACGCTACGTAACAATTATATTTTCACGGAGTTTTTCCTTTTTTCGAAGCGATGTTTGTTTAAGTTAGGGGAAGCAAGGTTTAACCGAATCTGATGACGTGTAAGACAACAATAGCGGCCAAATAGAAACACAGCTGAAATACTTTTAACAGGAATAAGCCCACCTACAATCTTATACAGTAGGCGCAACTGAGAACTCTAAATGCCTTTTATAGAGTGGTTTGTAGTCCGTGTTTTGGTCGGTTGACAAATAACGCCCAAGGACATTCATTAGCTAACAAGATTGTATTCAAACAAATAGAACGCAAACTCTGGGCGGAAATATACACAGACTGTTTTTTTTTTTTTATTATTTCAGATGTGCTTTCATGTCAATATACTTCTATAAACACGTGATAGTCTGATCCCCGCTGACGACAGCTTTGGAAAATGCTTTGAGTTTAAATAATAGAAATAATTATCATACTGTCTTCTTTTGAAAACTTGGCCGCGAGACAGAAGGCCTGAGTCTAATTGCGACGACCTGTGGAGGTGTATTTTATTTCGCTTTCTAACGAATTGCCACTTGAGTTGTGAGAACGATGCAAGACCTTAAAAGAAAATAGCTTTTCCACCTGGCTTAACTGGCTGAAAGGATTTTTCCGTCATTAGTTATACAACAGTGTTTATAAACATAGACAAATCAAATCATGAGAACGCTATAGGCTGGTCGAGAAACTGAAATTAAAGAACGGTTGAAACTTTTTATATTCTGGATCTTCCTCAGCGAATGCAAGGGCTTCCGGCGAGTACGTGCTCTAGGGAAATGCATTTGCTTCTATATTCTAAGTTCATCTGTGTTCCTTTTATTCGACCATGTTGATTTTCAATCATCAAACATCAATCACTCTATGTCGAACTTTGTTATCATATTGAGTGTACTGTGTTTATTTGAAAAAAGCGAAGGAAATTCTCTGGGCATATAGTCTATATCAGTCGCTTCTGAGCAAAGTAAATTTTAATACCACGATGGCCTCGATTGAAAAACGACCTTAAAAATATAAGGGTAATCGAATGCCATGTTTTCCTTTTATGGGGTGAGAAGAAATTAGGCTGCCCGTCACCGCTTCAAGGATAATATAATGGAAAGAGTTTACAATTGCTGTAAATATGCACGATTCGAGCGATGGAGGTCAAATGATATTGAGCATTTGGTAGGAACTGAGTAATTCCCCACTTGAGAGAAAAAATAACTTGATCGGTTAAGACGAGATGAAGCATTTTCGAACTTACCTTTGCTTTCGTTGACGAATGTGCATCGTCAAGAACAGCCCAAACTTTGGGTCTATAGATTGCCCAGTATGAATGGGATGTATCTTGCTGAAACGATGACGATTCTAAATCCGGCGAAGAATCGTCGTCGTCGTCAGTATCCTCAAACTCGGGCCCGACAAAATCCTTCAAATTTTTTTCCGCATCTCGGTGTTGAATGTAATAAGGCCAACAGCAAGCCTCCATTTCTTTCTCTTCGATGCCCCAGAACGCCAATTCGGACTCGAAAAGTGGTCCGCAGAAATCCCTCGGAGCGTGCAGTTGCCCCGTCCGATAATAGTTCAGAATGATGCCAAATATTTCAGGATTTCGATCGAAAAAGTACTCCTGTCTGTTCCCACTAGTGATGAAGCTCTCTGCAATCCAAGCGAGTCTGGTATCGGGGATGGTTTGAAGTGTTGTCGCATAGGTCTCGTGGCGCTTTCCTCCAACGTTGATAATGATTCGATCTCCCGCGGTATCCATAGACGCAAAAGGGATTTGACGACAAACCAAGCAAGACTTCTTTCTTGAGCGCTTTCCAGAGAAAATCTTTTCGATTATAATTTTGGCGTCGATGTGGTGTATGCCTATTTTGCAATTGAATTTTCTTGAGTTGGGCCAAAACCAGCGATTACTTAAAACTGTCGAGATAAGCGCCGACGTCAAGGCACTGACAACCTCTTGTGCAGTGTCGGATATTAATCTCTTGGATGATCGGCACCAGCCAATATTCAACCCGCAGGTGCTGCGTTCGATAAATAACAAAACCGACTTAAGCTTCTTCTAGAAAGGTGTGCATATATTTAAAGTCCTTGTTGTATGCTATACCTCTAATAACGTTGACTTTTCTTTGCATCCATAAAAATTTATGAGGTAATCTGAGCTTGCGCGCTTTTCCTCTTATGTTAAATATCATAGTAAGATAATAATGCCAAAGTGTCAGAAAAAAAAAACCGATATTGACAAACCATTCTTTGCACGTCACTATAGAACATATGGCAGATATGAAATGGCCTTTTTGCTAACTCATCCACCTCCTTGTTTCATGCAGATTTTCGTACGAAATGACAAGCTATATTTACCCGCTGTGAATACCTAATTTGTTTTTCCTGTCCATTAATTTTGCTGGACCGATATTTTCAAAGTTGCCATGTAAAGTTATCAAAAAATTACGCACACAAAAAATTTGAATGGATCAAAACATTTTCCCAGTTATTATTCCGCCGCAGATTAATCATGCAATATTGGGATTTCGTCGAAAAAACCCAACAGAATATATCAAGTTGTTTTCAGGTGCCATATTTTTATTTGTCTAATTAGTATCAGTGATGTTATATCCAGGTTTAAGTTTGAAAACATGGATCGAAAATTTTATCTGAGGTCATATTTATCCATAAGAACAAAATACACATCAAACGAGTTTATTCAAGTGCTTCGTCTGTCCGGATCGGAAAAGCATGCACACAATAGAGAATTAGATCATTCACAGTATATATGTTCAATAAAGCTTTGACAGACATACCGGCTGAAAGGAAAAAGCGGAGACATTAAGTGTGCGACTCACAATAAATAAACGTGTTTTTCAGTAATATCTCACTAGACTGTGATGAAAAAAGCAAAATGCGTTTGTTTTTATATTAACTAAACATGCCTTTTTTATTTTGCTTCTGCTTTGCGCAATACGTTTTATCTTTACAACAGAGTTACACTTTCTCAAAAAAAAAAAAAAAAGGGCTGATAGGAATCGATTGCTATGGACGCAGCCGTCGCGGATAACACCAACACGCCGAGGCTGAATTACGTTGTCACTTGTCGAGCTTTCAAAAAGGAAACACAAGGCCAGACTCTTTATATAATAGCATTTCTATGAATGTCACTCCCTAACGACAGCTATGCCATCTTTAAAAAACTAAAGCGACAACTAGAATTGATCTGATCTCACTAAGAACAACACATCAACTCAATTTCCCTGCAGGGGAGAGGGAGGAATATCAGTTATATTGGTGACCGTACTTGTGTTCAAAAAGCCAAATTATTAAACCTCATCAGCATAATCCAGTTGGTCAAAAGCTTAGCCAATAACGCCCACCCTAAAAGTCCAGAAACAGCATCAGTTTATCCACCTTCACACCTCAAGCATATGTAATAATTTTTACCGACCCTTAGCAAGAGGTTGATAAAAGTCCTCTAGAGGATTTCTACCTACAAATTACTGATTTCCAACCAAAATGTCCACGCATTTCCCGTTCCCAACTTCCTTGGGTATATCCCGGCCCCTGCCCTCCCCCCTTCGTCTTCCGCCCTTCCCCACTCCGCCCCTGGTGCCAGCATTATACCCTGTTGGTCCTAAATAACTCAGCGATAATTTGACCTTAATCTGGATTTTCTGACCTTTGAACGATGATTTTATTTTTATGCTTTAGTTTATGTATAGGAGATACTTTTGTGGGTCGGAATAATTTTGCAACATTTACTAGTAAAAAACACTTTCGCAGAAAATGTTGTACAAAAAATTGAAGCGTTAGAATATTGGTACTACTAATGGAGTTGGAGATATTTCTGTCAAGCTTGAAATAAAAGCTAGGACATCTGTCCACTCCCAATTTCACTGCTAAAAAGGCAACTAGTTTCATTTATGCATATTCTCGACAAACCTGAAACTCTTTCGCAAAAGCAATTGCTTCGTCTCTCTTTTAAATAAAGGGATTTAGTATATAGAGGGTATGCAAACCAGTCTCCAGAGATTCGAATGACAATGGGTTGGCGGCCATGTTGGTGGACAATAACAAAAGAAGCCAATGATAAATCTTTTGTTCACGGTATACCAACATGGTGGTGATGACGTAGCGTGCATACGTCCCATACCACACAAGTGAATAGTACTTTTCGCGCGCTTTGATTAGTTAACTCGGAAGTGATTAGCAAGTACTATTCACCTCCACTTCGGTGAATGATTGTTGACTATTAGGGCAGATATCATTCAGCACTTATAAAACCCTCCCACGGCTTTTCAATGCAGCTTCCTGAACACGGAAAAATAATTCAGAGAAGGTTTGTCAGCCAAAAAGCAAACCGCACAGCTGATTTCCAGATTGGATTGTTCTCATCTTTCCTGTCGGAGGAACTGGAAAACTATATTTCATTTCCATGTTTCTTGTTATTTTCAGTTCAAATCGTAAAAAAAAAAAATAAATCAAACAGGCAGTGCGTGTAGGCATAGGGTGAGAAACTGACTGAAAGAGAGCAAGAAAGATTTCCGTGTCGGCGGTTTCCGTTGAGTCTGTGTCTGTAGAAACCGGAGTATCAGGAAGAAAACATTTCGGAAGCACAGTTTAAGTATGGGGACACTTAGATGTTGTAATTTGCGCCGGATATTATCATTTCTCCAGTACCAAAAGGCTCAAACAGAAAATGTATGATATAGGTGGTTTGCAGCCAATCTCTAGAGACGCAGATAACAATGGTGAAACGAACAAATGCTGGTGGACGAACAAAAGGAGCTAATGAGAGATCTATTGTTTACGTCCACCAGCATGGTGGCGATGACGTAACGTGCAAACCACCTATTAATCAGGTGTTCGGTTGCATGTTGTAATTAATCAAACCAACGTGATTGCAGGAGCCCATCACTAGGAGCGTACAACTCCCACACCAAGCCTATGTCACGGCAGTTTTACCGACCGATCTGATTTTAAACTATCTTTTCCTGCGAAAAAGGGCAACGAGGACGGCAATGGCAACGAGAGCGCCACAAACCAATATTTTTAATGAGCGAAAACAAAAGTTATGCACGTGCAAATTCTTGTGGCAGGGCAGCGACTTGTGATTGGTCATCGGGGTTCCTGCGGGAGTCTGATATTGGCGGGAAATTCAATCTAAAAATAACTCGGTCTGTGAACTCACCATGGTTGTTTACCATTTACCGAATAATTCCGGAAATTTCACTTGGAATGTAAATGGAAAGCCTATTTTGGTCTTCCCAAACATAAAATTTCCGGAGAAAACGGAATTTCTTGAAGGGTAGTCCAAAATTCCCAAACGGAATTTCCAAAATGGAAATGTGCGTTCCATTTGCTCACTTCTACCAGTTCCAGGGCTTTCGGCTTGGATCGCTCTGTAAACCTGACCATTGGAAATGTTTGTCGAAATGGAACTCGCGCGTCCCATGGAAATTTTCATTTGGGTATTTGTACTGTACGGGTCCGCAAATGATCCCAGGACCGCAAATGATCCCGGACCGCAAATGATCCCCAAAATGGACCGCAAATGATCCCCATATTGGACCGCAAATGATCCCGAGCAAAAAATAAGGAATGGCATGGATTGATATAAAAATGACACACAAAAAAAACACGTTTTATCATTTTATGAGAATTATTCCTCAGTTCTTTTTATTATTATTATTATTTTTTCTTTCTTCGTTTTTAGTGGAAAATCTGTGATCTTGCGTTACGTTCTGTCTGTTTGTTGATTTCAGGACGCCGGCTGTATAGTACAGTAATTGATTTCGTAAAGACACTTGTGATCGTGGACTGCGAGTTTCGTTTCATGTCTTCTGTTTATTGTGCTGTAAGGACGTTCGAGAACATGCTTAATCAGATTTCATTTCTGTCGGGTATATGATCAACGCTTCGGTGCACGTCCCCGATTTCAGTGAAAATCGAGCATGTATAAATTAGCCTGGAAACAGGCTCCGCAGTGGGATTTTAAAGGAGCGAAAAGAAGGATCGTGGCGAAAAATATCGGCGAGCGAAGCGAGCCGCCACTTCCCCGCTCGGCTCGCTTCGCTCGCCGATTTTTTTCTGGCCACGTTCCTTCTTTTCGCTCCTTAACCCCACTGCGGAGCCTGGTCCCAGGCTAGTAATAATTCAATCGTATAATCACAAATACAACGAAGAATTAAAATACACACATACCCGTAAAGAAATAACTGAAAAATTCCGCAGTTGATTTCGTTACCTTTTGAAATAAAAGTCTTTTGTTCACTGAGCACTCTCATTTAAAATTGTACCCAGAATACTAGAAGTGTTTCTTTCTCACATTCATGGGATCAGCCGACTGGCCTGAGGCAGGCGAGAAACGCGGTGATGTGATTGAAATCGGAGCAGGGGTCAAAGATCATCCGAAACTTGTCACCGTCGTGTGAGCTGTGACTCCCACGCGACAGTTAAAACTGTCTTGTTCTTATTTCATTGGTAAAACTGTCTTGTTCTTATTTCATTGGTATCAGTTGTGAAAGTTGTTGGAGTTACTAAAGATAACAACAAACACAAAGATCTCTAAAGACGGAAGAAAAAACGAGATGGGTTTGGATCCTGGTGTGATAACACTGATTGACTGCTTCATATCAGTTGCACAAATTGTGTGACCACGTTTACCTTTTTAAAATTAATCAGTTGATGATAGTTGTAAGCCATGATTTAAGGCTTTGATTAAAATAATCGCAATTCATGCCAATTCCCTATCCATACCATTTCACTATCCATGCCATTCCTTATTTTTTGTTCGGGATCATTTGCGGTCCAACATGGTGCAATATGGGGATCATTTGCGGTCCGGGATCATTTGCGGTCCAATTTGGGGATCATTTGCGGTCCGGGATCATTTGCGGTCCTGGGATCATTTGCGGACCCGTACAGTACCCATTTACTGCAACCGCCGACCAACCGGTTTTCCCGTGCACCAATAGGGACTTTAAGCATCGACGACGGGAACGGCAACGGCGACGGAAAAACCGAGAAAATACTGGGGAGAGGACGCGGTTGTGGAGTGAAATTGAAAGCAGTTAAGCAGCCGCCGAAGACGCCAACTTCTCTCGAAATATTCCTTCGCGTTCAGCCATTTTAATGATGATATGACCGATGTAGATTTTTTACTGTTGTACAAACTGAATACGTCAACAAATCAGTGCTGGAGAACGAAAAGTGTTTATCGGAGATAAGATCTTACATTTTTAGCCGAGGTAATGTAATAAAATAAAATAAAATAAAAAAATCACTAATATATTACCTAGAAGTAGCGACTAGATTAACATGAACTCAATTGAAATGTTCTGCATCGAAGGCCGGGATTTGCGAGAAACGCTTTAGCAGTACGAGCATGCATGTCAATTTCCATAACTTTACATCTAGGAATTTGAACTGAAAACTACGATATGATAGTGAATTTTGGACGTTAGTTTTGAGCAACACTGATGACTGGTTATTTTTCTCGGCAAGGTTTAGTGTACATTAACAACACTAGTATGTCTTAGTTCGAATGCGAAAAAGTACTGTTAGAGAGAACTGTCGATAAACAGTGTGAGAGTCGCAAATCATTTCTAATTTCGGAGGGATCGGCGCTAGCTTTTGTTTTGAAACAGCCGACTGATCAAATTTTTTAAGCTTATAGTTTGGGGAAGAAAATCAGGCAACAACTCAATGATTCTATTCCTTGGTATCTTAAGGTATCAATCCATATTAAAATTATCAATTTGGGGGCAAAAATAGAGCTAAAATATGTGAAATGCTACTCACGTTTTCACTCAACGCCAAACTAAGCTTTCTCACGTCGGGCCCCGAAGCAGAACGTCAAAATATTTCGCGCCAGACATGCGCAATGCGACATTTGGGTTTTCCCTCACAGTCTCACGTCCCCGTTGCCGTTCCCGTTGTCGATGCTTAAAGTCCCTAATACCTCACAAAGCGCGCGGACTGGGCTGGGTATGCAGAAAATTATCTTGAGCCTCAAACCAGTTTGGTCATCGGTATGGCTTATAGTTGCCATTGTCAACAAATATGGCGGCTGATGGATCGCAAAAGCACCCATAGTTGCCTTATTTTGAACACTTTATCTGCGTTCGTTTAACAGGTAAGACACTTAATGGATTGGTTCTTTTACTTTTGACGAGGAATTAAGCAAGTTAAGGGTAATTTCGTCAATCTGAGTCTTCTCCTCCGGACCAAGTAGGCTAAGCTTAGCTCTTAATAGAATGATAAGCTTAACTTAAATTATAGAGTCAAGTTGAACATGTATAGTTGTACAACATAAGTAGGTCTTACTTGTTTGTGGTTTAGTGCAATCTCAAATATAACAAAATTTAAAACAGTTTACTTATAATTTTAGAATGAAAAGCGACCAGGCAGCTGTGACAAAATTACTGCAACAATGGGACCATGGTTCGAAGAGCGTTCGATCAAAGATTCTCCAGGATTTTATTGGTGCAAACCATGGTAAAACTGGACCTGAGTTGGAACTTGAATTCGCTCATGCAGCAAGTTTGTTTCTTACCAGATTAACTGCCTGGTTACGACTAACGTATCCTTGTCAATTACCTCGTTTGAAATAAAGTTTGACTAAATATTTGATAAACAGGAAATATGAAAGCGTTGACAACCCCTGTCCCCCACATTTGAAAGATGATACCAGTATCAATTTGAAAAGATCTGTTTTTCAGATATTTTATTCTTCTTAAGAGGTACCTCATTATGTTTACTGTTTTTTTTAAAGCCACATGGTGATTTGTGGCTGTGACTTTTATCTTTCTATTAGTGATTAAGAAAAAAAAAACCTTAACTGGCATTACTGTACTTGTACAATAAAGATACATGCTTGGGACATGTGTTCAGTTGCAGCTTAAGGCCATCACTATATTTGTTGGCTCATCAAGTGGGTGAGTCTTTCTTTGGTACCTTTCTTGGCAAATGAATTTCTGATCAAATAGCCAATTATCCAGACAAGTGTCATAGTTTTGAATTAATCAAATATTGCTTCTGTTTTCTTTATATCAGGCATAAGTTTCTGGCAGAATTTTTAGAGGTTGGTGGTGTTCTGACTGTCCTGGAAATTCTTGGTCTTAAACAGGCAAAAGAGGTAAACAAAATGTGTTGTCTTGTCTTGTTTATAATGTTAAGGCTCACCAAGCTTTGTTGTGGATTAATGCTTTACCATTTAGCCATCTTAAACCAGAGTTCATAGACAAATTGCTAGACATGGGATTAATATTAATGTTTTATTTTGCTTTAGTTTCTTTATACGGAAAATATTATTTTGCTTACAAACATTGTTTTTGAAACATTAAGCAAAGGAATTCTTTGTTTCACCAGCCAGTAGCTCTCTGGTTGGCATATTAATAACAATAGGTGACATCATTGATATCTTTGCTATAGGAAGATAAAGCTCAAGCACTGAAGCTGCTGATGTGTGTGTCAAACTCTGGAAGAAGATACAAAGAACTGATTTGTGAAAGCTTTGGTATGTCAGTTCACACATCTGTTTCTCAAACAAAGCCAGGGTGATCCTCAGTTTTTTGCCTTTTTTCATTTCTTCTTACTGTGGCTAATCATCTAACTGAGGTGGTATATTTTAAGTGTGGTCGATGAAGTGAAAAAACCTGGTGTTGTTTCTTTAGTGTCGCATGCATACTTGAAACAAATCCCTATTAAAATTGAACCTATAACCTTCCTATTTATTTTAACTAATTAATTAATTAATTACAGAATCTCTACCACATGAGCCATGGGAGACTTGAGTGAGCTAGGGCTTAAAACTTTGTGGCTCTCATTACAGGACCATATTTTTTTGCTAGCTCTACTGTCATATAAATTGTTCTTTTCCTCAAAATTGTTTGTTATTTAAGGTATCAGAGCTGTAGCAGAGTGCTTAGCAAAGTCAAATTCAGAGGAGACACAGGACTGTGCAAGAAGTTTGCTACAACAACTTTCAAGTGTGAGTTATTGGCTTCTCTGGTCATAAAAGTTTGTTTCCTAAATTGAGTGAATTCCATGATTTCAATGATTGGCCAGTATTTGCACTCTTTTGAAATGCTTGCATCTTATAGTGGTGTTAATGATAATTTCATTTTTTTTTTTTGTTTTTTTTTTTCAGGGAAATCCAAAGTATGAAAGCCAAGTCTACAAAGCCCTGATTGCTCTGCTAAAGTGTGTATCTCCAAAAGCTCAACAGATGGCTGCTCAGACCCTGAGAATAGTACAGGTTGGTGTTAACAAGCCTCTAACACAAAGTTCATTCACCCATCTCATTGTGTAATCTTTTCTGTACAAATTTTTGACTCAGATTACCTGATGTTCAGGACATGCTGTGCTACACTATGGGTCTAGGCAAAACTCAAGAGACAACCGAGTTACTGTTAAATCTTGCCACTGTTAGTGTAGAAAGTAGATCAGTAGTGTCTTCAGTGTGTTTTGATAATTTTGTCCATATTAACATGAACCATACATTATTCACTTAGGGTTAGAAGACCAAGGAATTTCATTTTGACCTGGGGGGTGCCATTTTTTTTCCTTGAATTTTTAATTTACCTTTTTGCTTATCAAGCCTCTTGTTGCCATTCGTAAGTTTGCTGCTAGTACATTATTCATCCTTTACAGTTTCCAGTTGATTTTTTCATGCATTTCTTGTAAACAGCCTATAGTTGGAACAGCTAACCCCATAATAGTGGAACCAGTGCTGATGCTTCTAAGATCTCTACACCTTGAAGTGCAGTATGAGGCCTGTGAACTCATCAAAGACCTGATGCAGTACGATGTGCAACACTCTCTGCTAAAAGGCTTGGTTGGACTTCTAAAACCCACAAAGGAGGACATTAGGGATAGTTCAGACAGCTCTCTCTCAGGTGTGTGTGCGAATTGTGATGGTCGACCGGTTAAGCTCAGTGGTAGAGCACCAGACTACTGTGTGGAAGGTCATGGGTTCAAGCCCCAGCCGGACCAACACTCATGGTCTTTAAATAATTGAAGAGAAAGTGCTGCCTTTGTAATGTACGTGTATTTAAGTCTCAAATCTATTTAGCCGAGCACAGATGCTTTACTAATTGGGGAGACTAAATGAAATCAACTCTAAATAAATCTAATCAAGCATTGGTTTTTGGAGAGAGGAGAAAACCGGAGTACCTGGAGAAAAACCTCTCTGAGCAGAGTAGAGAACCAACAAACTCAGCCCACTTATGACGCTGAGCCCGGGAATCAAACCTGGGCCACACTGGTGTAAGGTGAGTGCTCTCAACACTATGCCAACCCTGCTCCCAATAAGTAAGAATGAATATATATAAGTAAGAATGAATAAGTAAGAACCATATATAAGTAAGAATGAATATATGATTTTCATATATATATATATATATATATATATATATATATATATATATATATATATATATATATATATATATATATATTCTTACTTACAGGTTACACTGTAGCATGCCAAGATCCAACATTTTGCAAAGTTTGAAAAACATTCATAGAAGGGATTCAGAGCCACCTTAAATTCTCAAAAATTATACCCCAGTGATAATCATCTATGTGTATTAATTCTACACCCCAGTGATGTTCCTATATCACACTGGTTATTGACACTCTTGCTTACTTCCTTTTCAGATCCTGATGCCCCTCAACTCCAGGCCCCTCTCCCTGTGTTTGTTCAGCAGGCTGCAGCAGCTAAGATGATTGGGTGAGATACATTCTTTTACTTAAGACAAAACTATTTTCACCTCTCTCCACGAACTTCACACCTTTAACTAACAGTGAACTTTAGGTACTGCAGGAGTATGTCAAGAAATTTTGATTTTTTTTTTTCAGGGAGGTGGGGAGGGGGACTTTATAAAACCCTTGCCCCAACCACCAGAATTGAGGTGTGTCTAAAAGCTTCTTCTCTGGCCACTTCGCTGCTCAAATATGCCCGAGGGGAGAGAGGGTAACCAGGGCAATAGATGTTTGAAGCTTCCAGAAAATGAACAGTTCATATGCCGCCGACGGGTTGGCTCAGTTGGTAGAGCACCAAACTACTGTGCGGGAGGTCGTGGGTTGAATCCCCAGCTGAACCATCACTCGGGGTCTTTAAATAATTGAGGAGAAAGTGCTGCCTTTCTAATGACATCTGCAAATGGCTTTCTAGTTCTCTCTGAAAAGGACGATAAACCGTGGGCCCCGTCTCACAACTCTTCACAATTGATTCTGTGGGACGTTAAAGAACTCACACACTGTTCGAAAAGAGTAGGGGACGTAGTTCCCGGTGTGATGGTCTATCTCTCATCTGATGGTTGGGTTGGTAACTGCTCGGCGATATTAGCTGTATAAGCTACTCTAAAATCCGAGGGTAAATAAAGTATATGTATATGTTGTCCACAATTAATTTATAAAAAAGTGATTTCTGTCTTAGTTTATAATTAAAACGACGTGGGCATTGCAAATCACTGTTGCTACTCTAACTCCTTTCTTACAGCATTTTGGCCAAAGAGTCAGCTAGAACAGCAGAAAGCCTTGTCCAGGTAGGTTTGAAGGTTCTCTGTCAGCCGATCATTGCTCTTACCATTGGAAGTGCCGTAATGTAGCGCTTGGCTTACTCCATTGTTGTATTAGGGGTAATCCAAGACGGTCTTGAACTCCAAATTTTCAAAGGTGATGCCATGCAGTGACTGGTTTCTGGATTGGATTGGATTCTAAATTATTACCCAAGAGTTTCTTTATTTCTGGGTTCTAAAGCGTGGATTCTGGATTTCATAGTCAGTTTTTTTGGATTCCGCCGGCATCGTCCAGCTTCTTTTTCATGGAAGGAACTTCGGTGTATTCTGTGAATTATCATAATGTGACCAACAAGCTGTTTCTATTGTCTTGACCTGTATTAAACGGTCACTTTGTGAAAGGGTGAAAGGAAATCACTCAAATATAACACCAAATAATTTGTTAGGTATTTGAACTCCGTGTTTATTTTTTACAAATCATTAAATTGCTCGAAATTAGCGTTTGCATTTCGCGGTCAAAGTCTCAGTGTTGTACTTGTCTTTTTCCGGCTTACGGCCTGCAATACTGAGTGCAGGAACTTGACATTACTGTTTTGTTGGTCCGTTTTTATAATATGTTCTTCTTTGTCACACCATTGTACTGTTGCAAGAGTTCTTAACCAAGTAATAACTGATTTTGTGAGCGCTTTAATGTACATAAAGGTACAGTAAGTGATCAAATGTGGCATAAAATGTGCTTGTGCTTGATGTGTATTCTGTGTAATCTGTACTTTATTATTTCACTGCAGTTGCGAACTGTTCATGGCCTCCTCTTTACCATGGGAAACACTTTGCATGCTGATAGTCAACGCCAATCGGGAATCGCTTTAGAGGTAGGCTTAAAATGGAACCTAAACCCTTATTAAGCTCACCGGCTCAATACCGATCATTATAGACTTTCTTGTTACATTATCGCTATATCATCAACCAGATATGTCACGAGAAAAAAGGAGTTGATCACCCAAGGTGAATTCTTGGTGTTTTGAACTATTTCTCCCAACATATACCTCGAGTAATATGTGGAGAAAGCTAAAGAGAATATACAAGTGAATGATGGGCCTTGAATAGTTTACTTACCGTAAGAGCTCTGTTAAGCCCCTGGGGGGCTTATTTAATTTCAGACTTCATTGACGGGGGGCTTATTAGAGAGGGGGGGGGGGGGGCTTATTTGAAATCTCAAACACGCCGTTTTTGCCTCATAATAGTACCAAACTCGAACAACGGCAGTGAAACTTGATTATTTAATAAAGAGCAACAAACAGTATTATGTGTTTGAGTGTATATTTGTTTAAAAATAAACCAACAGTGCTGCTGAAGTGGATTTCGTAAGAGGGAATAGGAGGGGCTCATTACAAAATCTCATGTCCCAAAAAGGGGGGGAGGAGTTATTAGAGAGGGGGGGGGGCTTATTACAAAAAAACGACTTCCAAACGGGGGGCTTATTAGAGAGGGGGGTTAATAGAGAAGGGGGGCTTAATAGAGCTTTTACGGTACTTTACCATGCAGTTTGCTCTTGGTATTGTTTCACTCAATAGAGTGCTTTGAAACTGACTGTCGTAAAGCCAAGCCAAAGTGTAATTACTCTGTCCAATCATGACAAGGGAAAGGCGGCAACGAACCAATCAGAAATGGCGGCAAATACTTGCAACAGGCGCCAAGCGCGGGAAAATGCGCGTGAACAATTGGCAATTGTTTTTGGTTTTACCTCTCATTGACTGGTTGAGTGGCCGGTGCGAGTTTTGTCAACCAATAGCATAGCGTATTAAAGCAAAACCAAATTACTGTGGGCACTCAAATGAAAACTTACGTATCCAATGTTACTCTTGATTTGTTTGCAGTTCTTTGTTCGTTCGTTCCCTCTGGTGAATGACCGCGTACGCGAGGCACTGGGGGACACATTTTACCAAGAATTTATGGTAACGCTATTTTCCTTATAAGCAACGGTTTCGTAAAACACAGACAAGTAAGAATTACCGATAGAAAAGAACAACGTTTCGGTGACATCGTGACACCATTTTCAAATTCAAATGCATATTTAATTAAGAAGTATGGTAATCTTGAGCGAATAATTTTCTGACAGTTTATTTTAATGCATTCCAATCAGAGTACGGCATTCGTGATAGAACACTAGTAGATTTATACTAATGAGTATTAGAAATACCAAAAATTAAAGCTAATAAAACAAACAACACAATCCCTCTCAATCGTTTCCATACTCAAATTATCCATCATAGTCTATGTACCATGCAAATCAACTAATTTGTCGTTGTTGTTTTGGGTTATTAAATGAAATATTTCTCGCGATTACCGATGACATCATTAGCAGTGGCGGTAGGATTTAAACTCGCTCATGGGGATAAAACACAACTACCCTTTGAACGTCATTGAGTTTGTTTTTTCGCGGTGAGTGTTGAATGTAATCTGTCATTTCACCTCGACTGGCCAGAGACCTCTTCGAAATCAAGCGCACAGTTAAACCAACATTGTACTGTTGGGAGGAAAATGAGCAACAGGGACCGTATCTTCAAGGTTGCTTTAGAGAAAATGGGCCCGTCCAACCCGACGAAAAAAGAAGAAGAAGGTGATTGTCAAGGGAAGAAGAGGACAAAGCCACAATATCGTCACCTGACAGAGGAGATGTTGGAAAAATACTGGCGGATGAGTAAGGAAGAAGAGATGTTTAAAAGGCAGTACGAAATGGCGGCTTACATGGTTTATGGAACGGTTCCAGATGGAAAAACAATTGCCGAGATAGAAAGTGCAACACATAAAGGAATGAAAGACAAGAGCCTAAACGGGACGATCACAGCCGTATCACGGGTAACTGGCAACGGGTAATCAAAGCTTATTATTAGAGTTTGTATGGATCAGAAAATGCGATCGAAAATAATTTCCTCTTTTTCCGTGAAAATATGTAAGTCATTTCAATAAAACTGACAAGAGTGCGATTCCCGGACTCTTCGTTATATGTGGGTTGAATTTGTTGTTGGTTCTCTTCTCTGCTCCAAGACGTTTTTCTCCGGGTACTCCGAGAAAAACGTTTCTTGCAAAGCAAAAAGAAGTCGCCTTTGCTTAGGCCGTCTGCTCACGTGTGGATTTGCTAGCTATGCTATAAAATAGCAGGGTTGGCGTAGTGGTGAGAGCGCTCGCCTTCCACCATTGTGTCCCGGGTTCGATTCCCGGACTCGGCTTCATAAGTGGGCTGAGTTTGTTGGTTCTCTACTCTGCTCCGAGAGATTTTTCTCGGGTACTCCGGTTTTCCCCTCTCCCCAAAAACCAGCATTTGATTTGATTTGAGTTATCTAGACTTGATTTGATTTAAAAATTGTAAAGCACCATTGATCTGTATTTGTAAATGGCGCCATATAAGTAATACATTATTATTATTATTATTATTATTATTATTATTATTATTATTATTATTATTATTATTATTAAATCAAATTCAACTTGAAACACAAGAAAATGTTCGGCGTTGACTTGCCGGCTGCTTTAGTAGCCGTTGGGAAATGAAATCTTGCATTTAAGGTGGCTCCTACCAGTTTTCAGCATTTTCAAGCGCTACTATTTTGATGGATCATTAGTACCAACCTTTATACATCAGTGATATCAAAGAAATGTCCAATCATTGGTGAACAAGTTACGAAACTTTTTGTGGCATAGCAAGTTACCATAGCAACGCCATAGCCTGTTAAAACACCCCTTATTTTAGCTTTAAGCGAAAATGATTAAAAAACCAGCTGGGTGACCCCCGCTTTTTATTGTTGAAAAGTAATAAGCGTGTGCAGAGCCAACTTTTCGCAAGTTAAAAAAATTGTAGGAGCGGTTCAGAGCCACCTTGAGTTTTCGAAAATTTAAGGTGGCTCTTAATTCGCTCCTACAACTTTTTTTTTAACTTTGCGACATGTTTCATTTTATTATGCTAATTATTTCCCGAAAATAAAAAATGGGAGTCACCGAGCTCGTTTTTGAGTTATCGTCGCTTAAAACTAAAATTAGGGGTGTTTTTTAAAGGTTAAGGCGTTGCTATGGTAGCCTGTTATGTTATAAAATGTTTCATAAATTGTTCACCAATGATTGGGCATTTCGTAATGACGTATAAAGATTGGTAGTGATGCATGATCCATCAAAATATTAGTGTTTGGGAATGCTGGAAACCGGTAGGAGCCACCTTAACCGTGAAAATTGTGTATTGCGCAAAAAGTCGACCACGCCTTCTATTGCGAGTATTAAATAGAGACTGCGGTGGCGTTGAGAATCGTATTTGGCGTGAAAGACAACCATTCCTTAAAAGCCAATTACGTTGCAGGTGTCTTTTTTGTTGCTTATTAAATGATGTCCTACGTGAGCTTATGACGAACTTGGAGGCTATTTTGGCGTTGTCGCATTTACGCGTCAAGACGAAAGTGGACATGGGTAGTGGTAAATCTTTATCATTCGGCCATATTTACGCGTTGTAAGCGCCATAGGTTAGAAGGAAACACTCGTAAACGTTTGTTTGCGTAAATTTTTATTTGAAGTCAAGGGCGAGTCAAACTGTGTTTGGAACATTTATAGTTAAATTACCCAGATCACCATACGGGCTTATCGCTCATCGACAACGTTAATTGACATAGCTGTATATTGAAAGAAATTCAGTTAGTAGTGGGTCTCGCGAGGTCAGGAAAGATGGATGTTATCTTCAAGGGTGCTCTTGCGAAAACAGACACAGGCAACCCAGTAAGAAAAGAAGAAAAAGGTGAAAGCCAGGTGAAGAAGAAAGGAAAAGTGCATTATCGTCAACTTACTGAGGAGATGCTAGAAGAATACTGGAGGATAAGCGTGGAAGAGGTCGTATTCAAAAGACAGTACGAAATGGCAGCATATGTTGTCTACGGAACAGTCCCTTGTGGAAAATCGTCCGCCGAGATGGAGAGGGACAAGAAGAAGCTGGGAAAAAAAATAGAACGCCATTTGGAACAGTCGATTTGAGGACTAGGAACAGTGTACAGGCGATATTAATGGTGTTTTGTAACATTAAATTCAGCGTCATACCCAGGCATTTCGTACTCGCTTACGGTTAGGTAGATTAGGAATGTGGACATTGATGCAGGCGGCCAGAGTAACGACACGACGCTTCTGTAACCAACAATCTTTCAAATTTAACAGCCCGAAAAAATTTGATTCCCCCCGAAAAATTGTGTATGGTAATTTGAAGAAGTCATGCCGATAGCGAGCAGTTAGTTTCTACCTATAGCAAGGTGTAAAATCATTCTTTTTGAACTTGAACTTGAAACAGTTTGTGACAGAAGAAAGTTAATTCTCGACTGTAGTTTTGGTTTTATTCAGAGAGAATAATGGTCGGCTCCTCTTTTCATCTTTTTTCGCCTTTTGTGTGTGTTAAAGCAGCTGTAAATAATTTTACCTCTGCTTAAGTTCTAGTGTTATCAATTTAATTATTAACTGATTGTTATTTATTTCATCATTATTATACCACAATTATTTATTACAATATTTGCACATATTTATTTATTCGTCTTTATTTTCGCACTTTGCACTGGAATTTGCTAGATGTCCTTATAGGATTTTGCAAATAAATTATGTAGATGTAGATGTAGGTGCTTTTTGTATTTTGTTTTTCTTTTGCCGTTTCTGACCCGTCCTAATGTCATTTGTAGTGAGCCCTCTAGCACTGTAACTCTTAGGGCCAACTTTGCCAGGAAATATGTTTAAATAGAAAAAAAAATGGTCAGTCCTTGGTTAATTGTCTTTCAGACTGCTTTTTATTTAGTCCTAGCACAGTAGCCCAGACCCTGCCGAAATCCACTGTTGTTATATTGTTATATGAAAATGATGGGGGAGGGGAGGGAGGGGGATCTCGGCTGTTAATGAAGGCGCAGTATTATTTGACTTCGTCTTATCTCAACTTTCTATGTCGGGAATTTTCGGGCTGGGAGGAAAACTATGCAATTCCGTCTCGTCTCTTCGCTTTGCAAAATTTCAGACTTTCCTTTCGGCAATCCTTTTTTGATCAGTAATAAAAATAACAGCAAGAACAAACAACACGAACAGCAACAACGACGCAGAAAGTACACGGAAATGGTTCAAAACACACTGGTGCCCAGGCAATATCTGCTCTCGTTGTTCGCGTGAAGCCTGGGGCGCGGTTCCAATGAGGTGACCAATCCCTCAAATGATTCGAGTGCGCCGAACGTATTCGTTTGAAAACGCACACATTTTAGTCCAAAACTGCTCTGAAGTGACCAAAAACGAAGCTAGCGTTCATGCTAGCGATCACTCCTTTTTGATCATTTAAATAGTGCACGTAGTATTAGACGAAAACGAATGAAAAATATGCGTCTCGCTTGTTTTCTGGCGACCGACGTAATTATTAATCTGCGTCCGAAAAACTATTTTACATGCACAAAGTTCATTACCAGAAATTCGATTTCTAATATTGTTAATAATCGTTTAAGAAAGCACGCTATAAAATGGAGAAATACATTGGGCTTGTTTGCCCAAAAAGCAAGTACCAATCTATAAAAAACCAACTTGAAAAATACTTCTCTGGCCCAAAATGTTTTCCGGAGTTTTGAGAAACGCTCGCCTGGAGCTTCCTTTCTTGCTTTACACATCGTTCATTACGCATTGTTTTTCTTGACGTGTTTTTTAGTTTGCGTGGTTCATCTATGAATTCCTGATTCCTTAGTGAAAAGCATTGAATTATATCTTTCATTCACTTACCGCTGCTTATGAACCTTGAATTACTTTACATGTCTTTTTATTTGCGTTAAGGCCCTGGCAAACGAGGACACATTGTTGCGGACACAAATGTTTCCTTGCATGCCCGCGCGCGCAACAGTTTTTGCGGACACAAAATTTTTACCAAAACATGTGTCCGCAACTAATGTTTCCTAGTTTGCGCACTATGGAACCCAACATTCTGTTTTGTGTCCCGCTCGTTTGCGCACCCAAGAAACATCATGAGCAACAATGTGTCCGCAACAATGTGTCCTCGTTTGCCACGGCCTTTACGAAGCCTTGATTTTCGTGACTCACCCTGAGTGCGTTTAAACGCTAATTATGTTGCGTTTTCTTGGATCTAGTCGCACCCTGATACCATGTACGTGAACATGACCGCTATTCAAGCTGATGTCCTGGTGTCAAACAAAGTTAACATTCCAGGAGGTCTGTAAACCTATTAGAGCGCGTTTCAATTGGATGTCTTAAAAGCAATGCAATTTCTCCAGTCAATCACAACAGATGCAAACAGCGCAATTAGCCAATCAGAATACGAAGCACTAGGCGGCTGAAAGCGCGGGAAAGTGCGCGCGTGCAAGTCACGATTGGTTTTGGTTTTGATTGTCATTGGTTAAAAAAGTGGTGCGAGTTTTGCTGACCAATCATAGAGTGAAGCGACGCAAAACCAAAGCAGACCCAATTTGCTTTCGACACTCAATTGAAAACCGCTCTATCTTGGTGTAGAGAAAGGCTACAGACAGTCAATCATGTTCTTGTGAGAATGGCTGGGCCGATTTCAGTGTAAGCATTCACAATATTGTCTCTTCGTTTCTATTTTCCAGTTATTGAAACCAAAGAATAATTTGTGCCAGGTTGACGATGAAGGACTTCAAACTGCAAACGTTGGAGTGGATTTTTCGAGTTTTCCATGTATGGTCGTTGCTGCAAGCGTTGTAAATAAGTCTCTTTTCAACAACAGTGTTATTTATCACATTTAAGTATTTTTTTTTTGTATACGAATGTTTGTTAAATGTAATAAAAAATGTAAAACCTTATTTCTGATTTCGTTGTACATCTCTTCTTTTTTAAAGGAGCACGATCACGATATTTTAGGTCATTATTAGAGCTCGAGATATCAAAAAATGCATTTAAATAATGCGAAACAGTGAAATAACAAATTTTCAGGGAAGATAAGCACCAAAGAGACAAGAATAAATGCAAATATGGCGAGGATGGTGAAGGATTGGAACTACTTAATACACGTTTATACGTATCGCTGGAAAACGTTATCGGCTCTTTGAGGCCTGATAATGTTCATACGGGGGAGGGGATAGTAAGTAAGGTTTGTCCGTAGGACGGTGGACTCTGCCAATAGGGAAAGGGGGAGGGGGTCTTTCCCTGGCAACTCATAGGTTGGATCATCTTTGATCTCAGTGGCCATGGCGTGGTTAACTCCAGTGATAGCTGCGAAATAAGCTAATACGAACGTAGATGAAGAAGAGCAAAACCAGTTGACCCAACATGTAGTCAACATTAGGCCAGGCCTGTGGTTGCCAGTTGACTGGGCAATCCTTCACTGATCACAATCCGCAACAAGAACCTTTACCCCATCTACAATCGACTTCAATTTTCAGCCATTTCAAACGTAGTCGACTACCTGTATCACCACATCGATACAACAGCTCTCCGCAGAGGAGACTGCAAGCGGTCCCTATCAACCTCGTTCCCAGGGTCTCTCGTCTTTCCGTTGCTGTGCCTATCCGAGTCAATCCTGTACCTCTTACAGACCTCTATTTTCTTTGGTCCTATGACCTGTAGCTTCTTTTGTTATCGGCGCTATGGGTATTGTTTGTGTTGTATCATCTATTGCTTCATTCTCCAATCACAGACCTCGTCTGGAAAGATACAGGCTGCCTCCTCGATCAGCCATCATAGGCGGGTTTCATGCTCGCTCGACAATCCG
>JAEMWC010002037.1:45000-68396 GCA_016490735.1 Pachyseris speciosa | reverse complement strand
AAAAATGTTTTACATGAGTGCCATGTGTGAAAGAGGCTTTTGTTTGGCCTGTTGATGGGACGTGAAATAAGCAAGTTAGTTCCACAAACACCATGTTGTTGTACAGATAGACCCCTTTCATTGAAACAATTGTGCATGCAGTAAATTTCAAAATGTTCATTGGATGGTTACCAAATAGAAAGATTGATCAAATGTAGTTGACAGTTTCAAGAAGTTTATATTAGTTCTATTAAATTTTCTTCTGTTTAATGTTTATTACCAGGGTCATGAGACTGTGCCTAGATCTGTACAGCAAAACCCACATGTACTAGATCCTCTACGTCAATTTAATTCTTCCCAGTAACAAGACAATAAGGTAAGGCATGGAACTGATTTAGACTTCTAGCAGACCCTACCTTGCATCTTGTTGACTGTTGCTGATGCATCATGTTGCTGATGACACTAACATATTTTTTCCTCACAAAGATTTTAATTGACTTTCTGAAACCCTAAATTCTGAAATGTGTAAATTAACACAGTGGTGTCGAGCTAATAAGCTGTCAATTAACTTTAAAAAATCGAATTTTATGGTTTTAGACCACGCCAAAGGAGGCAAACACTTGATCTATCTATTCAAATTGACAACAATAAGATTTATATATGTAAATACCTTCGAAGCCATGAAAGCCGTAGAACAATATACTAAAGGAACCATGCAAACACAGTTTGCCACTCAGCTTTAGACACACATCTCTGTTGAAAGAAAAACTTTTTTGCCCGAGTCGGAATCGAACCGACGTTCCCCAGTTAGTCGGCGTGATAACCACTACACTACCGGAGCAACCACGCTGGCAACGCGGCCACTTTAGAAAGTGAGTAGTATCGCACGTCGGCCATTCCTCGAGACATTTTTCTTTCGAGACTTTTGTGTGTTTCCTGGCTTCTAAATTCCCTGGACGGAAATTAGAAATATATATATGTAAATACCTTCGAAGCCATGAAAGCCGTAGAACAATATACTAAAGGAACCATGCAAACACAGTTTGCCACTCAGCTTTCGACACACATCTCTTTTGAAAGAAAAACTTTTTGCCCCGAGTCGGAATCGAACCGACGTTCCCCAGTTACTAGTCGGGCGTAATAACCACTACACTACCGGAGCAACCACGCTGGCAACGCGGCCACTTTAGAAAGTGAGTAGCATCGCACGTTTTTCTTTCAACAGAGATGTGTGTCGAAAGCTGAGTGGCAGCCGAAACAGCTGTCCATGGCTGCTAATGCTTGGGCTCAATCTTTGCTTTGGTAGATTTAAGGGGTAATGCCCGCTACCTTGTGCCTTAGTGCCTTTTGAGTGGCTTCAGCTTACTTGATCACATTAATTTGTGAAGTATCCTTGTCACTCCAGCCACATCCCACAAGCTTTACGTTTTCATTGCTTGTTTTATTGATATGTGGGTACTTGAGCCTGAGCATTAGCTATGCCATGCTGATGAGGCCTAATAAGGCCGAAACAGCTGTCCATGGCTGCTAATGCTTGGGCTCAATCTTTGCTTTGGTAGATTTAAGGGGTAATGCCGCTACCTTGTGGCCTTAGTGCCTTTGAGTGGCTTCAGCTTACTTGATCACATTATTTGTGAAGTATCCTGTCACTCCAGCCACATCCCACAAGCTTTACGTTTTCATTGCTGTGTTTGCATGGTTCCTTTAGTATAACAATAAGATTGATTGTGTGAAAAAAACAGTATTTTTAGGTGTTATCCTTGATGAGCATTTGTCATGGAAGCCTCACATTCTTAGTGTCTCTAGAAAAATATCAAAATCTATAGGCATTATTCATAAGTCAAGTTTTTGCCTTCCCAATACTTCCTTACACTGTTTGTACTATAGTCTAGTTTACCCTTACTTTATATATTGTGTTTCAGTTTGGGGATCGACATATCAGAGTAATTTAAATCGCGTTATTCTTCCGCAAAAAGAAGATAATAAGAATAATATCTAAAGTTCCTTTCGATTCCCACACTGATGTTCTTTTCAAAGAAAAGGAGATTTTGAAATTCTCTGACATTTATTTATACCAGATAGGTAAATTCATGTATCTATTCAAAAGAGGTTTACTTCCTAATTATTTTCGTGATATGTTTACTCTCGCAAGCCAGTTACATTCGCATTATACTAGAAATTGCAACCTTTTTTACATACCTCCCTGCCGAACTAATATTCGAAACTTCTCAATTCGGTTTTAAGGACCTAAGTTTTTCAACTCGTTAAGTCATGAATTCAAAACAGTGAAAGCATCCGTTTGTTTGGGAAAAGACTTAAATTCCTTCTTTCTTAGGCAAATATACTCATTGTTGAGCTACTTACTTCTTCTTTTCTTTCTTTTAAAATAATACATTTCATATTTCATGCTGCCCGTATTTCGTATGATGTATCCTATATTGTCAGGAGCCTATAGTTCATAGCCCCCGGCTTCTATATAGGCTTTCTTGTCATTACCACCTTAGACATTTGTAGGCTATTGTCTTAAGTTTAGTTTATTATAAATTTCTTAGTTTTCGTATTTTAAATTTTGATTTTTTATGTGGGTTAATGGCAAATAAATGGAATGGAAACGGAAATGGAAAATGTGAATTCAATGAAAGGTTACTATGATCATTCAGAAAAAAAAAAACATTTTTCTTGTCTAAAATAGCTTTTATCTTTCACATTGTAAATAATGTAATTCACCCTGTTACTGAAGCCAGGCTTGGCAAATTTTGTGAATTTTCATTGAGTAATACGGGCCAACAGGAGAAACTGATTAATACACATATTCGGAGCAACTCAATATGACTCAAATGCTGTTACATTCCTCATGAGTTCTGTGAATAATTGCATTGAGACACTCAATATCAATTTGCAGACTTAACAAGAACAGAGTAATAGTTTTGGGGTACGAAATATTTGATTTCGTTTTCCCAAACACTATACTACTCGCCTTCTGGTCTCGTATTCTGGAATATATTTATTTAATTTGATGGAATATATAGTTATTTAATTTGATGGAATATATAGTTATTCAATCTTATTAATCTATAGTTGTTCAATCTGATGGAACCAAGGTCTGCACACTTTGAATTTATGGTTCAATCTGATGGAATCTATAGTTTATTAAAATGCGTGACATTCTCGGAAAAATCACCAAGCGTGACATTCTCGGAAAAACAGGAAATGAGTCATCGCCTATAGCTATTATTTCTCATGTGGAACCATCCGATGGTTACATAAAAATAAAATATCACATAATATTATAGAATGAGTTGTAATTCAGTAATCCACAATGAATTAAAGAATATGGGAGAGTTGACATGTTCTTTTTGTGATCAGCTATTGGTCAAAGTTGTTAAAAGTGTGAAAGCACCTTGCTGTGATAATCAGAAAATGTTTAACGATGATGGTGAAAATGTTTGTCTAAATTGTGGTTCAGTTCATGGTTATGATTATTGTAAAGAGTACGTTGACTTTCATAATAATATGTATAAAATAAAGCGAAAATCAGTGTATCATCGGAAGTACCATATTGAAAATGTGATAAATGGTATATGTCGCAAGAATAGATTTCAAATTTCAGTAAAAGATAAGGGAAAAATATTGAAAATATTCGAAGAGATAGACACTATCCTCCCTTTGGTAAATAAGAATCGAAAAAGAATGATTAGCACTAAATTTATGCTTAAGCAAATATTTTTAATGCTTGATCTTCCATTTGATGAAATAAAAGTTACTAGATCAAAAAAGACGCTTGGATTTTATGATCGATATTGGGTTGAGATTCTATTGTTGAGATTTGATAAGATTATTCGTATTATCAAGCAGTGAATTTTTCATCATATTTCAGTAGGTACTTATCAATAATTGGACTATTATCAGTCACATAATCATCGATATTCTTCATTGAGATTTGTATGCTTGAAGCATCAAAATCACCACTTCTCAACTTGTCTTTTATTGAATTGAGTAGATGTTGATAGCTTTGATAAGCATATGTGCAATTCTGGATTTTCAAATCTAGGTTTTTATGCTTCATCCACCCTTGTATCAAAAGTGCTGCTGTACTGATGGCTACCAAACTAACACCACCTGTTGCCACACTTGTGGCGAGACCCCCAGTTGCAAAGATGATAGACAAGGAATTCCCCAGTAATTTCCATTTTTTGAACCGTTTAACGCCTGTTTATGAGCCCAACACTTTCTGTGATATGTTCGGTAATAGGATTTTAATTCATTTACCTGATCTTCTGTTAATTCACCTGAAATATGGTTCCAGCTGAATATGCTTTTTCGCTCTTTCATATATATCTTTTATATAATAATTCTCTTGAATATGCAATAAAGTATTCCTGACATCTGGCCGCATAATGGAGATCTTTTTCTTCGCTTTGTTGTGAGGTGCTTAGATATGGCATAACAATATCCCGATCTAATGAATAACTGTTATAAAATCTTCCATAAGCATCATGAAGTATACCATGTGTTTGTAATGTATCAATCCAACCAAGAGTATGTTCCAAGAAATATGTCAAGCAACCACTACCTGGGCCGATAAGTCCAATATCATTATGCTCATGTAAAATGTCACAAATTGTAATTAATTTATTGAAATGCTTGTGATACAAATATTGGTAAACCATAGCTGATTTCAAAATTGAGTCATTGATATATGGATATTGTTTTTTGGTGTCTTTGAATAAAATATTTCACGTATTTAATAATGTCTTTCATCATATAATAATCAATTATATAATTTAAAGATCAAAATAATCTTCAATGAAACGATACATATTTCTCAGTTCTTGGTTAGTTAGTGATTTCTGCCAAACAGCAAAAGCATAAAGATCCATTTCACAAAAATTAATTGCAGAACCATCTGTATGAACTTGACAACCAATAAACATTTCTTGTGCACTACCAGTCAATGTTGCTGAAATTGATCCTGTTCCAACTGGTGTCATTGATGAAATACCTCTGAAAAATTCCATATCATGACCATCAACTCGAACAGTAAAAACTTCAATATTTCCCGTCAGATTGGCCAAGAAGAAACAGCAAGTCTTCCATTTGATGTAGAACCGAAATCAATATAACATGCTCCATTAATCCAAGGCAGATGAACACCAAATCTAACAGCACCCTTACCCCATTGAAATTGTGATTGATATTTTGTTTGTTTTGTGTTTGCAATGATTATAACAGTACAAGTATTTCCACTCTGTCCAGCAACTTTAGAAACATCAAATGAACTGTTCTCCAAGTAGTCATCACTACCATCAAAACGTATGAAACTTTTTCTTGACTGAATCTCTCAGTAACAATGGTTTTTTTCGAATTAGAAGTTTGTGTAAAAGTGACATTATTAACAGGATCCAGCCAACTAGAAACTCTATCATTAGCATCAGTTGTCAATACAGACAGAGATGGTATCAAAGCAATTGAAATTCCATCAAGAACAGGTATACCAGGCAGTGAATTTGAAATAACAAAAGTTGCTCTATCTAACTTCAAATCTAGTTGTTTTTTTGTTACACAATCATCATCTGATGTTCCTTCATCAACATTAGTTATTATTTCCTCCAATATCAATGTTGCCGGTCATTGTAACACTTCCATCCTTTTAAGAAATGGAGAAAAATCAAGGGCAGCAATTTCTGTATCAACGTACTCCTTTGTAGCTGTGTGATTATTTGAAATTGGTGTTGCTACATTAGTCAATTGTTTGTTTCCAAGATCATAATTTCCATCATGTGTCAAATTAAATCCATTGCCATTATCACCTTTTGGACCTCTTTCACCAGTTCTTGTATTATCTTGATTGAATACACCCATATAATATTATTTTAGATTAATTCAAGTGTGAATGGATTATGGTCAATATCCTCTTCATCATATTTTGAAAATAAAATTTATGCAAGAAACTCAGCAGTAAGCGTTACTCTTGTTCTCTGTTAAGTTCCGGTAATTTTTAAACGTTAATGAAGTAGCTGTTTTGGAAAATACAAGTTGTGTCCTAGTGTTTGGCAAATACCCACCCAGTTCCCCTTTGGAAATATTGAAGTGAAATCCGTTTCTTTCCTCCAACATGACATAAACACCAAAAGTACCATTTTGTGGCATGGAAAAAGTGCGGTCATAAAAATTAAATCGGCTTGCGAATCAATTCTTTAAAAAAACGTGTATTATGGAGCCCAAAACGTTGGTATAGAAAAACATCTTCTGATGCGGAAGAGCCGTTAACAAAGAACTTGCTAATTTTGTAAATAATCCTGGTAAAATAAAGGGCGTGAACAATCATTTGATTTGAGTTATTATGAAATAAAAGAGATCACCATTCATAAATTCATAGCCATTTCAGTTTAAATCACCACCAAGTTGCCTCTTTATTTGAAAGGTGTTCATATTAATATTATTCAGCATTGTCAATTCACCATTTTCACCGTCAAATAAGTTTGATGAATTATTAATCAAAGCATGTCCATTCAAATCTAAATCAGTTTGTAATTGTATTTTTTCATTCACGATTTTATAAGCTTCTGTGAAGTCGTAAACACTTGATGGAACGTCTACAGCTTCAAAATCAATACCATATGCAACACAATGAACTTTGTACTTATTTGGATAAGTTGGGTTAGCATTAATATGTATTGTACAATATAAATATTCAGGTGGTGAACTTACTGAAGGTTTTTCAATCCATAATAAATATCTCGAATGATCTTCATTTCTGTTATCAAATTTTCTCCCTACAGTTTTATGAATTGTAATTCCACCAGTTGCACTGAATGTTACACTACTAAACTCATTCCTTCATAATCAGGAAATAGCCATTCAAGAATAAATGTGTATTTTCCATCTTTTATTGTGTACATATTAAAACCAATTCTAGCTCTGTAAATATGATTAGCTTCTTTATTCAAGTCTACATCAATGACCTTTTTTGAAATCAAATGTGGTGAACGAGGTAAATTGACATATCCATTAACTGTCAAGCCATATTCAGTGCTAATTTCATCGATATCATTCATCAAATATTTGAAAGCATTCTTTGGATGAGAAGCAGATGAAATATGACTTTTTTCTAATTGATCTAAATTTACGGCATCGGTTTTATTTGTTCCTTCTTTTAAGTTTGCGAGTGTGTTATCACCCATTCAATATCACCAGCCATTCGACCTCCGACAAGTTTAAGAAAAGGGGCCTGTCAACATATCTTTTGTTGGCAGCATCTGTGTAAGCAGTTGGTGTTGCACAGTTGATCACTTTGTTACCAGCAAGATTTAAATTAGCAGTCATTTCTTGTGTTCCATCTCGAAGTAGAGTTTGACCGATACTGCTTTTTGATGCGAGATTAGTGTCAATATATGATTTATTCACAAGATCTGCTGGTTGGTTTCCTATCCCATGACCTGTAATAATAAACCCCCCAAATCCTGATTGCCGGTCATTATAACACTTCCATCTTTTTAAGAAATTGAGAAACATCAATACCAGCAATTTCAGCATCAACAACTTTTTGTTTACAGCATCTTGTGGGTTTGAGGGGTTATCCTGCAGGTTGAGGATTTTGTTTAGTTTCATGTCAATATTACTACCAAACGCAACATGGCCGTTTTCAATTTCATAAGCTGGGTCATGGAGAAAGTAAGACAAATTGGTATGATAGCCATAGGCCCCATAAACGATGATATGTGTTTTGGTGTTAGACGCAGGAGCTGTGCTGGAAAGTTCCACCTCAATCGCCGCTTGCCACCACTGGTTTTTTCTATCCGGAAAAGTTTTTTCATGTAACCATCAACGTGTGGAGTTTCAGGAAAAGGTTTTTGAAACGGCTGTCCCGCATCTCGTGTATTTACAGTTGGAAGGAATATATCGACTGTTGCACTTCTTGGATCAGATGGTGAGTAAAACTCAACAACAAAAGTGTACTGACTGTTTCTCAAAGATGTCAATCAAAACGAATTTTGGATGTGAAGTTACCACTATGTGAAATGATAAAAGACAATGAGGACTTATTTATGTGGTATGGTGATCTATAAAAATTCTCAATTTGAAGGTTTGTTGCATCACTGACTGCAGAAGACTTGGATATGTCTTTTAACAGAAAAGCGAATGGGTTGCGTTGAGTACCAGATGCTGAAAGAACAAGGTCATCAACATACTTTTTGTTGGCAGAATCTTTGTCAGAAGTTGGAGCCCCAACATTTGTTATTTTATTGTCACCCATGTCAAGATCACCAGTCATTGCAACACTTCCATCTTTTTTAAGAAATGGAGAAACATCAATGCCAGTAATTCCAGCAATTTCAGTATCAACATACCCCTTTGTGGCTGTATCATTGTTTGCTGTTGGCGCTGCTACATTAGTCAATTTGTTACCTCCAAGATTCAAATCAGAAGTCATTGCAACGCTTCCATCTTTTTTCACAAAGTTATTATTGAGATATGTTGTACTCACTTTACCTCTTACACCATCATCAACGTATTTCTAGTTGCGCAGTCTTGTGGAAGTATAGGGCGTCCAACATTGACTATTCTATGAAAACTCATTTTAACCTCATTATTAAATACAATTCTTCCTTCTTCTATTTCAAAAGCTGGGTCGTGAATATGTGATAAAATGATATTAGAAAATCCATAAACACCATAAACTATGACATGATGTTTGGCATTATTTGATAAATATGGTGAGATCAACAATAACTCCATTGATGTGGAACCATGACTTGTTTTTTCAAGGAAGAATATTCTTTTGAGATAACCATCAACAAGATGAGTCTTTGGAAATGCTCTTTTTATTGAATCCTTTCTTTCAATTAAATTTGATGACAGATTGTCGTCATCGACTGTTGCATTATTTGGGTTACCATCAGTATAAAACTCAACAACTAAAGTGTACTTTGAAACTTCCAATTGTGTCAGATCAAAACGAAGAACAGTTGTAAGACCAGCAGTAGGAATAACAAAAGACAAGGCTTTTTTATTTATTGAGTAAGGGCTTTCATTATAGACTTCTAATTGTAGATTATTCGCATTTCTAAGAATAGTTGTTTCTGATATATCTTCAAGAAGAAATTTAAATGGATTAACACGTGTTCCTTCAATTGATAAAACAGCATCATTAACATATCCCAAGTTAGCAGAATCATAATGATTTACTGGATCACCAACATTTGTCAAACGTTTATTTTCAATGTCATAATTACCATCTTGTGTTAATCTAAATCCATCACCTTTGGGACCAACAGCTCCAGTAGCTCCTTGTGGACCAATTGCACCTGTATTACCTTTTGGACCTCTATCACCTTTTTCACCTTTGGGACCAATTGGACCAGCTGGGCCTCTTTCACCAGTTCCAGTTTTTGTTTCATCTTGATTTATTGGAGCATTAAAAAGCACCCATTATATCATCTTGTTAGATTAATCTTCTTCATCACTGCTTTCATCTTCCAAGAATTCAGGTGGTATGGTTTCATAGACAACAGGTAGTCTCTTATTGTTTTTCAATACTTCTTGTGTCCTCCTGTGTACTTCCATTTTGATTTTTTAAGCGATTTCAGATGGTGTTTCAACATCAAAAGGTTTGATCAATTTTTCGATTCTTTCTGTTCTGGGATTCTCCTGTTTTTCTGGATTTTGAAAATTGTTGATTGCTATATAATATTAGATTAGATTAAACTGCACCATAAAAATTTCTCTTGATTGTCTTCATCGGCTTGTCAACATAACAGAAGGAATATGGTTTCTTGGTTGCTTCAATGTATTTCTTCTTGTCGATTCCAAGTTCTTGTGCAATCAAGTTCCTTTCTCTTGAGGATGGGAAATCATAAATGCAGAAGTGACTGCAATTGAGTCTGATTGATTTTGGACAGCCATAGAATGATTGTGTGAGATATATGACTGAACAGTTCTTGTGTCTCCCTTGAATGAAATAGCTTATGATTTGATCTTGTTTTTTATCAGTCACGAAATCATCAAAAACAACCAATCGCTGCAAATCTGTGTCTTTTATTTGTTCAACTGGCAATATCTCTTCTTGACTGCAAACCAAGGCAGGATATCCAATGTGACTGCTTATTTCATCCATTACTTTCCGAAGATATTTGTACTTGTCTTGATCCAAATTTTTTGCATAAAGATGTATCTGATCATAATAGACCAACGGTTCCATAATCAGATGCATGAACAATGTTGTCTTTCCAGATCCAGAATTACCAGCCAATAACATTCTAAATGTATCTTTTGGCATATACGGATACAACTGTCTGAATGAATTCTTTGAACCCTGAATATCATAATTTGGAATTTCCATATGTTAATAGTTTAGATTAGTCTAACACAATTGTATATGGATATAGAACGTATGAAAAGGCTTCTTAAAAGTGGAATTGAAGCTGGAAACAAAACAAGAGAAGTTCGTGATGTTATCAAGACTTATGAATACAGAAAACAGGATGCATATGATACAACATCAGAATTACTGAAACCCTCTATTGATGTCCAGAAGAGTGTGAAAGAAAGTGTTGACAAAAAACAGGATGAAGTCATTGAACAGTTGAAAAAAAATCAAAAAGCCTTGACATCTGGTTTTGAAGATCTTATGCTATTAAACACGTTACCTGAATCAGTACCTTTGAAAACAACATTACCAATTGATTACAAACCTAAAATGATGACTGAAACAGAACCAAAGTATAAGTCAAATCTTGACAAAGGTTTCTCACTTGATGAGGTCAAGGTATTACAGGAATATGAATTGTCTCCTCCAACAACAATTTTAGACAGGATAATGGATGGTACAATCGACATCGATAAGTATAACAAAAATATTGGTGAAATAACCAGACAACTTGGACGACAAAAAGCTCATCTATCAACAACCAAAACAAATAGGGATAAAAACAAAGATAAGATATATGAATTGACTCAAAGGATCAAATTACTGCAAAAGTACCGAAAAAGAATGGAAACTGTTAAGGAAGGTGCACAAACTGTTGGTTCAGGCATGGGAAGGAGAAGAGGTGCAATGGGTTCAAGGGATGCATTTTTGGGTGACATGCTTTCAAGACTGCAGTTACTTGGTGGGTCTATTTCAGCCGGCAACAACAGCAAAAATGTTCAAAATGAATTCACAAAAATATTGCATACATTGAACAGACTGGGAATCCTGAAAACCGGTGAGTTGAATAAAATAATGATGAAATATCTAATGTAAAAGTATATGACAGAAATTTCATTACGATTCAACAGTAAAAACAGAGACAAAATTGGTGTTAGTAAGAGTCATGATTTTGAAAAAAGATTCAATACACCTCTTAAATTAACGAATGATTTGAAATATGAAATGGCTGTGAATGTTATCAATATGACATACAGTTGGTACAATATCAGAGATATTTTTGGTAATAATCAAATGAAATACAGCTATGACAAAGGTGTAAACTGGGAAACAATAACATTCGTTGACGGGATGTATTCATACGACGATATCAATAGTTACATTCATGAGTATATGAGTAAAAATAGCCATGTACTGAATCCATCTGAAACAGACAAATCAAAATTCAAGTATGGTATTAACATGTATTTCGTTTTGTCAACATATCGCATTTTGATTGAACTTGATGAAAACTATCGAGTGGATCTGAAAATATTGATTTCAGAAAACTTATCGGTTTCGATTCAAAATTAGTTTCAGCCACAGAATATGGAACAAATCTACCTGATATTACAAGAGGAGTAGATGAAATTTATATCAATTGTGATATGGTGATAGATAGCATTGTTGATGACAATAGCACAAATACAATCGCTGTTATTCCAGTCACAGATCTCGTTAGAAGTTTACCTTTCACTTACAAACCTCGTTTTCTTTCATGGAATCCTGTCTCAACACACAATCAGCTCAATACGTTTTTATGTCACAGACTCTTCTAGAGCTCCAGTTGATTTAAATGGGATAGATTGGTATATTGAGTTATTCTTGAGAGGTGTGGAATTATAAAACCTAATAGTATATGAAACGGTTTGAGTTTAAAAAAAATGAACAACATGGTGAAGGTATTGTGACTGATATGATCAAAACAGCTGGAAAAAGAGCAGCCACAACAATTGGTGAACATGCTGGCAAAAAAGCTGGTGACAAAATCATAGAACTTTTGAAAAAGAGAAAAAGTGGAAACAAGAGTGGAACTGAGAGTGTGAGCCAGACTGGTGGTTTAATCAAAAGAAAGAGAGGCCGACCTCGTAAAATAAAATAACTTTTATCTAACACAATAATATATGTCAAACTATCGTGACTCAAAATACATCGAAAGATATGAAGATGTAGTGTTCGAACTAGAGACAGCACTTATTACTGTAGTAGCAAATAATGCTCATCAGAGGAAAACAGGTTACCGTTTCGTTGTTGATAACAGTGGAGAGACTACACCATTTGACTGGTATAATGCCCGTTTTAATGTTATTTTCAAAGAAAATAAGCTTGCAGATGGAGCTGACATTGCTGGTGCAGATCGAAATGGTATTGTTAATTCAGTTCACGCTCTTATTAACACCATTAATGTGAAAATGAATGGTCTTGATGTTTATGAATGCCGTGATGCAAACCAAGCCACAAATATTAAGTCATTGCTTGAGTATTCACAGGGTTATGCTGTAAGTCAGGGAACCAATGAGTTCTTCTATCTTGACACCAGCAGAGGTGCTGAAAACAGAGTGGCACAAGCTGCTTATAACAAAGGATTCACAGATCGTAAAGCTTTGCTTAATGGTGGTGGTGAAGTAAATGCAGAGATAGCATTGAATAGATACGGTTTTTTCAAGAGCTTTTGGGATGAACTCATGCCTAACTCAAAAGTAGAGGTGAACCTGACACTTGAGAGTGATGACAATATGATTTGGCAAGCTACTGATGAATGTCGTGTGATACTAACTAAATTCCAGCTAATTGTTCCTCGTATTATTTTTAATTCTACGGGAAAGTCCTTATACATGAGCAAGTATCTTGACAACAGAAAGTGGACTTACATGAGAGAAATGGTTGAGAGAGGCAATTCAACAAGACAACAGACTGCCAATTTCCGTATTTCCACAGGAATAAACAAACCCAGGCATGTTTTTGTATTCATCATCAATGATGCCAATGATTCGTCTCAGACAGCCAATAAATTTCTCTATAACACATTCTCAGTTGCAAATAACCGAACTTTGAATGATTGTTATCTTGAGGTTGGCAATGGAAATGATTATCCAGAGGTTCATTATAAACCCTCAACAGAACCAACAAGAGTATTTAGAGATGTTTTGAAATATGTTCAAGCTGTAAATGATTTCAGTGAAAGTACCCTTCTTGACAGGGGCAACTTCGGTACAATATTCCCTTTCATTTATTTTGATTTGACGAAACAGAAACAGGATATCAAAGATGGAATGACAAAACTGACTTTCAAATACACTTTGAGTGATGGAACAAATGCTGATTATAGTGTGTATGCATTGGTCCTCTATGAGCAGGATATTGAGATGAGAAAGACTGATGGAAAATTAATTCTGCGATCAATGTAAATTAAATAATAAATTAAATTGAATAAATTAAATAAATTGAATAAATTAAATAATTAAATTAAATGACTGTTTGTATTAAATACAATTTAGTATAAACATATATTATATGACTACTTATCATCCTCATGGAGTGAAACTTTCACAGGGTCAGAAACAAAAGCTAGCAAAAGCTTATGCAACAAATTCGCCTGTAACAATAAGGTTGTCGCATAGTGAATTATCGGGAAATGATCAACTAATGTTGACTAAGACACAAATCAACAAACTGATTAAATCAAGTAGATCAGGAAAAGGTTCAGACATCAAGATATCAAAAAATCAAATCAGAAAAGCTGTTGTAGAAGGAGGTTCTCTTTGGTCCAGTCTTTTTTCACTTGGAACAAGACTATTACCTTATGCAGGTAAAGCAGTAGCTAAGGCAGCTCCAGCATTGGCTACAGGTGCTCTTTCTTCATTAGCAAGTCTCGGTGTTGATAAACTATTTGGGAAGAAACAAAAAGGAGGATTTCTTATTCCTAATGCCAATTTATCCCAATTATTGAATGTAGGAAATTTATTGAATACGAGACAGATGGCAGATATTATTCAAAAAATGCAGTATGGTGGAGACGTTGTTATCAAACCAACAAAAGCGCAGACTGGAAAGGGTATTGGAACAATACTCGCCAGTATTGGAATTCCTTTGGCTATAGAAGCAATCAGAAAATTAACTGGAAAAGGTTTGCATGTTGAAAGCAGCCGTCCAAGACGGTCATTAGATGTTCACGTTCCAATCGGTTATGGAATGAAAAAAAAAAAAAGACAAAAAAAGGGAAAAGGGCTTCTGTTAGGCAAAGACAGTCCATTCAATTCAATCCCAATTCTGGGAACCATTTTGTAAATAAACCCTTATCCAACTTTGATTTAATCAATTGGGTTAAACAACTTGGAATAAAACATTTTAGAGGAGTATTTTCAAGAGACAATCTTCCTAGACAAATAAAAAACAATGAATGTGGAATAGTCAATCTTGATTCCAAAATTGGACCAGGTACACATTGGGTATGTTATCGGAATTTCAAAAATGATAAATGCTGTGAATACTTCGACTCTTTTGGTTTGATGATGCCAACAGAAGTTCAAATATATATGGCTACAAGTGGTAAATAACTTGAATACTCTGGTGATGAGATACAAGAAAGGGATTCAGTCTTGTGTGGATATTGGTGTTTGTACTATCTTCTTGAGAGACAAAAAGGCAGATCTATTCTGAATACAATACACAATTCCAAATTCAGTCCAACAGATACGAGTGTCAATCACAGATTCATCATAGACTACTTTGAAAATATCTAACTTATATGTATAATGGTGAAATCATACTGTGTGAAACAGAAGAAAGTCACTGAATGTGTACCAGGAAGTGAAAGATATCAAAAGACAAAAAATGGTAGAACAATGTTGAAATGTACTTGTGCTGAATGTGGAATCACAAAGACTAAATTTGTCAGAAATCGGGGAAACTAATTAGCCCGTCTGAAGGGGCGGGCATAGGATCAACATTATTAACAACTGGATTAGATTTGCTTGGTCATGCGGCTCCAATGATTGGTAAAAAGGCATTGCAAGCTGGAAGATATTATGCTTCAGAAGCTCTAAGAAATCCAAAAAATCAACAGTATTTGATTGACAAAGGACTTTCCCTAGCAAAGCCAGCTATAAGTTCAGTTGGAAAAAAAGCATTATTTGATTTAAGTACAAAAATACGTCCAAAGCGTGCTGATAAGAGACAAACCCATAAAACAGATATCAAGGGTATTGATTATACGCGTGGTGGTGCTATTGATATTCATAAGGTTATTGGCAAGCTTCCGAGGCCCAAAGCCGGCTTCACTCCAAGTAAATACAAATATATGGGCCCATACAATCCACTGCATGAACAGCTGGAATATGATCCATCAACTGGAGAGGTATTGAAATGGAATGTCCAACCTTATAACAAAGTGGATGAGATAGCTGCTTACCATGATATCTGCTACGATATGGGTAAAAATAAAGGTGATTGTGATAGAACAATGATACAATCTCTAGACCAAATACCATATGGTGAGATGCCAAAATGGGGTCAAACAGCCAGATTCTTAATTGACAAAAAACAGAAATTAGGTCTCGGCATTTCAAAAAACGGAAAAAGCCGTCGAGTGAAGAAAACTGGCAAGAAAAACTTGCTGATGAATTACATGCACCCATAAAACGAAATTTCACTCGGCGGCGTGTGATTGTAAATAAAATTGATGAAATATGGGCAAGTGATCTAGTTGAAATGCAACAGTTCAGTAAATGGAATAAAGGTTATCGATATCTTCTTATGGTCATTGATGTCTTCAGCAAATATGGTTGGATTGTCCCATTGAAGGATAAGAAAGGTGAATCTGTCACTGAAGCATTCAAAACAATATTCAAGGAAGGCAGAAAACCACAGTATTTATGGGTCGACAAGGGAAAAGAGTTTTACAACAAACACTTGAAGGACTTGCTAGAGAAACATAGTGTACAAATGTACTCAACTGAGAATGAAGAGAAGTCATCAGTAGTTGAAAGATGGAATAGGACAATGAAGTCCAAAATGTGGAAGCAGTTTACTGTTCAAGGTAATACACAGTATTTAGACATGTTACCAAAATTAGTGAAACAGTATAATAATACCAAACATTCAAGCACAAAGATGACACCCGTTGAAGCATCTGATAAGAGGAATGAAGGAACTGTTTACTTCAATTTGTATGGTGATATGGAGCCATTAAAACAGAAACCAAAATTTAAAATAGGTGATAAGGTCCGAATATCCAAGTATAAACGGAATGTGTTCGACAAGGGCTATACACCAAATTGGACTGAAGAAGTGTTTACAGTTGATAAAATCCAATATACAAACCCAATAACATACAAACTAAAAGATCTCAACGATGAAGATATTGAAGGGAGTTTTTATGAAGCTGAATTATTGAAAGCCAGACAGGATGTATTCCGTATTGATAAAGTCATTCGCAGAGACTATAAGAAAAAACAAGCATTGGTGAAGTGGAAGGGTTACAGTGATGACTTCAACAGTTGGATACCGTTCAAGGATTTAAAGAAAATTATCTAACATATATATGTAGACCCTACAGTAAAAAGCTGTTATTTGCTCATGGTAGCCAAGAATATTATTGTTCCTGACTATATTTAAACACAGGTCGAAAATGAATTAAAAAAATAAATTACTATAATATACAAATGCAAAAATATTCCTACAATAATAAAGAATTGGATGTATCAATAGCTTGTTATCTTGATGACAACAATGAGATTTGGTTCAGAGGTAGAGACATTGCTAAAATTCTTGACTATAAAAATCCACAAAGAGCAATCAGAGATTATGTTGTATCGGATGATAAATTCTTAAGAGACCACAAAATCAGCATAAATTCACGGGGGACAAAAATGGTCCCTCGTGCTGAGGCCACTGATTCACGGGGGACAAAAATGGTCCCTCGTGCTGAGACCACCGAAAAAACTTTCAAATGTTTTTTTATAAATGAATCAGGATTTTATTCACTAATACTGTCCTCTAAAAAACAGGAAGCAGCAAAATTTAAACATTGGGTTACATCTAAAGTGTTGCCATCAATCAGAAAACAGGGGTATTACAATCAGTTCAATGACAGAAGCAATAATATGCTGATGATTGAAAGTGAAGATGATCTGCACTGCAAGATTGTGTCATTCATCAGAAAGAAATATGAAGGTGCATTAATGGTGGCGGGATTAGGTGAAAATCAAATAAGCTCAAACATGCGAATCAGAAATTATAAGAAAGGATATATGGCTGGACAGTGTGATTTAATGCTGATGAATCCCACAAGAAAACACAGTGCTCTTTGTCTTGAATTCAAAAGCCCAACAGGTGTGTATAAAGTGTCAGACAAACAGTCTGATATGAAGCTAATGTATGAGAAAAACAATTGTAAATACATCATGAGCAATAGTTTCGAAGACTTGATTCATGAAATAACTAAACACTTGGAAGAAAGCAAATTATACTTATCAAGAAGAGAAAGATATTAAAAAAAATAATTTATATAACTATATATTATGGAAAATCAAAATGTTAAGAGAGGTCGGGGAAGGCCTAGAGTTCTCAGTGATGAGGAAAGAAAAAAACACAAGACTACCTATATGCTAAATAAAGAATGGTACTGTAACATATGTAAGACAGGACGTAACTACACAATGGCAGGGAAATCTTGTCATATTAAAACAAAAAAACATCAAAAAAATATTCTTCAATAATTACAATTCAAAAGGATCCAGTAATTGGATCAATTGAATTCTCAACCATATTTAAACGCAGACGGAAATGTTTTAAAGAAATAATAACTATAGATATATTATAAATGGAAAAAATTATCGAAACTAGTAGTAATATGGACAAGAAAAGTCTCAAAAAATTGAGCAAATCTAAGCTAATCGAGTTGTTGTTGAAGCAACAGAAGAAACCAAAAGTTATTATAGTTGATGACACAAAACCTAAACCAAGAACAAGACCAATTCCTGCCCCAAGGACGAAAAGACCAACTGTGAAAGAATTGGTTGATTATTTTTAGAGGAAAAGACTTCCAGCCCCACCTGCTGAATAGTTGGAAGAAATAGAACAATTGAAAAAGAGACCAATTCCCGCCCCAAGAGCCAAAAAGCCTGTGCCGGTTCCAACACCCAGAACAAAAATAGAGCAAACAGAGAAAGCTCTGAAAGGTTTCACAAAATCTTTTGAAATCAGTATAAAAAATAACAAAGACCCGCTTGCGCAACTGCAAAACACAAGAAAGGCTGTTGCATATAATATTATAAAATTGTTGAATGAAATTAAAGGTCTCAATTTCGTTGAAACGCTAAAGGTAACATTCGCAAAAATGACTGACGGAGCAATAGAATACAAAACCGCATATTTCAACAGTGTAGCTCAAACAATTGTGAATAATCTGGAAGTAACTGAATCACTACAGTTGTCAAAAGACCAAATAATGAATAAGATTGCAGTTTGGGTATCTGAAGGTTCAGGTTGGACAATTGAATCTGTTGACAGCCATTACCTCAATGTTGTGAAATATGCGCCATTGAAGGGCTCCTCATACATTAAACTACCGAATGAACTCAGAAACAGTGCAAAGGGTTTGATTAACATAAAGAATGATGATGATCTGTGCTTCATGTGGTGTCATATCAGGCACTTGAATCCTCAAGACAAATACCCACAGAGAATAAAGAAGACTGACAGAAAATTTGTCAATACATTAGATTATTCAGGGGTTGAATTCCCAGTTGCAACCAAGCATTACAACAAAATAGAGAAACAAAATGAGATCAACATCAATGTTTTTGGTTATGAGAATAGACAGCCATATCCAATTTTTGTTTCAAAAGAGAAATATGAAGACTGCTTGAATCTGCTTCTAATAACTGAAAATGAAAACAAGCATTATGTGCTAATCAAAGATTTCAATAAGTTCATGTACAATCAAACAAAGCACAAAGAAAGAAAACACTTTTGTATGCACTGTTTTCAATGCTTCAGCTCTGAAAGGGTGTTGAATGATCACAAGGACAACTGCATGCAAGTAAATGGCACACAGGCAATAAAAATGCCAAACAAAGATAACAACATACTGAAATTCAACAACTTTCATAAACAACAGCAGGTACCATTTGTGATCTATGCTGATTTTGAGGCCATCACTGAAAAAATACACGGTTGCCAACCCAACAGTGATAAATCATATACAGAGGCTTATCAGAAGCATACTGACTGTGGCCACGGCTATAAAGTAGTTTGTTGTTATGATGATAAATACAGCAAACCAGCAGTAATATACAGGGGTGAAGAGGCTGTGTACAAATTCATGAAAGCTATGCTGGAGGAAGTCAAATATTGCAAGAAGGTTATGAAAAAGGAATTCAATAAACCATTGAAAATGACTGAGGATGATGAAAAAGAATTCCAAAAAGCTGAAATGTGTCACATCTGTGATAAGAAATATACTGAAAAGGATATTAGAGTCCGAGATCATTGTCACATAACTGGTAAATACAGAGGTTCTGTTCACCAAGATTGTAATCTGAAACTCAGAGTGAACCCAGAAGAAATAAAAATACCTGTTATATTCCACAATCTAAGAGGCTATGATAGTCATTTTATTATGCAAGAGATTGGAGCCATTGTTAAGAAGCACACTTACAAAAACAAGAAAGGTGAAGACTGTCAAATGAATATCAATGCTATCCCAAATAACATGGAGAAGTATATGGCTTTCATGCTTGGCAATCACTTGACCTTCATTGATAGTTTCCAGTTCATGAGCTCTAGTTTGGAAAAACTTGTAGGCAATCTACCAAAAGAAGCCTTAAAATACACCTCACAAGAGTTCAAGGGAAATGATCTTAATCTGGTGGCACAGAAAAGTGTTTATCCATATGACTATATGGACAGCTTTAATAAATTCAATGAAAAGCTTCCAACAAAGGAAGAATTTCACAGCATATTAAGTGATGAACATATCTCAGATGAAGACTATACACATGCTCAGACAGTGTGGGAAACATTCTCTTTGAAAAACATGGGTGATTATCATGATCTGTACCTTAAAACAGATGTACTCCTACTGGCTGATGTATTTGAAAACTTCAGAAAAACATGCCTTGAGTACTATAAACTGGACCCGTGTCACTATTTCACATCTCCCGGTTTATCTTGGGACGCCATGCTTAAAATGACTGACATAAAATTAGAATTGATGACAGACATTGATATGTTTCAATTCATTGAAAAGGGCCTACGTGGTGGTATCAGTTATATAGCCAACAGATACGGAAAAGCAAACAATAAATACATGAAAGATTACAATGAGAAGGCGCCCTCAAAGTATATCATGTATCTAGATGCAAATAATTTGTATGGTTGGGCTATGAGTCAATATTTACCAACCGGTGGTTTCAAATGGTTGACAGAAAAGCGGATCAGCAAGTTAGACCTGGCTGTCTATAAAGAAGATAGTGCAAAGGGTTTGATTCTTGAAGTTGACCTTAAATACCCCCAAGAGTTACATGATCTACATAATGACTACCCACTTGGGCCGGAAAAGATTAAAGTGACTGGGGACATGCTATCAGATTATTGTAAGAAAATAGCTAGCAAATTCAATATATCAACTGGTCTGGTACATAAACTGATACCAACATTAAGCAACAAAGAAAAATACGTGCTCCATTATAGGAACCTCCAATTATATACTGATCTCGGTTTGAAAATAACTAAAGTCCATCGAGTATTAGAGTTCAATCAGTCCGCGTGGCTCAGACAGTACATCGACTTCAACACTCAGAAAAGAACTAGCGCAAAAAATGCCTTTGAGAAAGACTGCTTTAAGCTGATGAATAACAGTGTATTTGGAAAAACGATGGAAAACCTCAGAAAGCGAGTAGACGTCAGATTGGTGACTGATGAGAAGAAGCTATTGAAATTAGCTAGTAAACCCACTTATGTTAGCAGTAAAATCTTCGATGAAAATCTAGTAGCTGTTCATAAGATAAAAGAAACACTTACTTTAAACCGGCCAGCATACGTGGGGATGTGTATTCTAGACCTTAGCAAGACACTGATGTACGATTTCCATTACAACTACATTAAACAAAAGTACGGTAACAAGGCCAAGCTGCTCTTCACAGACACAGACTCACGGACCTATGAAATTGAAACCCAAGACGTCTATAGAAATTTCTGGAAGGATAAAAATAAATTTGACAACAGCGACTACCCAGAATGCTCTACATATTTCGATAAGTCGAATAAAAAAGTGATTGGTAAATTCAAAGATGAGGCAGCAGGAGTACCCGTTTGCGAATTCATCGGTCTACGATCGAAAATGTATAGCTATATGAAAGATAACCAAAATGGAGGAAAAACAGCAAAAGGAATAAAAAAGAACATAATCAAAAATAAAATCAAACATGAAAATTATAAAGACACTCTATTCAATAATAAACAGTTGCATCATAGAATGAAAACAATCAGAAGTCAGAACCATCAACTTGGAAGTTATGAGATAAATAAAGTATCACTCAGCTGCTTTGACGACAAGCGGTATATTCATGATAATGGCGTGACAAGCTTTGCATACGGACATTATAAAATCTAGCTGTTGACGTCACGCCACATTTGTTGGGGGGGGGGTTCCCTTTCGAATTAGTCACCAAACTACGTCACTATGTTTAGGGGATTCTAGATTTTTCGCTTTTTACACATGCGTATTATTTTTTATCTTTGAAAATTTCATTTATGTACCACAAGCATAAAAATGAAAATACAAACACAAATATAAGGGTTGTTTTACACAGATAAAGAGTGGCTTGTATACAGAGTATCTAACGATTGGAAAAAGCGGGGGCCTTTCGTTAGCGAAATGTATACAAGCCACCCCATGGAATAATGAAAAAACCCCGCCGTTATTCCATGGGTTGAAAAAATAAAAAAAATAAAAAATGAAAAATAAAAAATGAAAAATAAAAAATCACCCTGAGATGGTGTCGGATTGTTGGGTAGAGCTATAGTTAAGTTTCGGCTTCTCAGAAGTGCCGGTTCAATCTCAAGCCGGAGGGTGAAAAAAAAACAATAATTGGCCCCAAGAGGGTCTGATAGGGCCAGAGCGGAGTGGTGGTGGGAACAAAACGGATAGTGCTCTGGTGGTGTGGTGGTGGGAATTCCAAAAAAAAAAAAAAACCTCTCATGAGGGACGGGTGGTGATTCAAATTCCAAATTAAGTCCCTCATGAGAGGTTCTGGTGGCCACCAGATTTGCTATTTTTTTTTCTGCATCTTTAATTGCTTCAAATAATAGCTATAGGCGATGACTCATTTCCTGTTTTTCCGAGAATGTCACGCTTGGTGATTTTTCCGAGAATGTCACGCATTTTAATAAACTATAGATTCCATCAGATTGAACCATAAATTCAAAGTGTGCAGACCTTGGTTCCATCAGATTGAACAACTATAGATTATATAAGATTGAATAACTATATATTCCATCAAATTAAATAACTATATATTCCATCAAATTAAATAACTATATATTCCATCAAATTAAATAACTATATATTCCATCAAATTAAATAACTATATATTCCAGAATACGAGACCAGAAGGCGAGTAGTATAGTGTTTGGGGAAAACGAAATCAATTGATTTCGTACCCCCAAACACTATACTACTAAAGAGAGCCCAGGATGGAACTGTGAAGTTCTGAAATGGTGCCTTGAAGCTGCAAAACAAAGTAACTCAAAGCCAGCAGATTACATGGGCGGATTTGCTATCGATGAGATGAAAATACAGGTAATTATGACTGTACATACTTGAACTGTATTTAAAAGATGAAGTCTGGAGCTTTAGGTAATAAATAAAATATGAGCGGGAGGCCCTTATGGTCATTTAAAACAGCAAGCCACAGGTGAGCCGTTTTAAAGCGAATAAAGGTCAGATGTGTGAAATGTATCAAAGGTAATACATACTAATTAGATGAGCAGGACTCTTTTACGAAAGTTAATACAACAGTTGATTTGTATTGGGGTTTAGAGAGGTATACATGTTACTCACCCGTAGATTGGTCACAACTCTTATGAATTACTAATAAATTTTATGATGACAAATAAAGAACCTATTTATGAACAAATTTCCCACAGGAGAAATTAAACACAATCAAACCAAACCATACCCGCTACCTTGTGGCCTTAGTGCCCTTAGAGTGGCTTCAGCTTA
>JAEMWC010002037.1:30000-35000 GCA_016490735.1 Pachyseris speciosa | reverse complement strand
GGTCTGCCAACCCCATTTTAACATTTCAGTCAGAGTTCCTCGAATTGAAATATTGAATTCTCGCAGTCGCCTTTCAACGGTACTGACGCTTACACCGAGGGCCTCGGCGATATCTGGAGTTTTCAGCTCGTATTCGACTAAGTCCTCAAGTTGATCTTTGCTTATTTCGAACCTAGGACGACCGACCGATCCCGTAGAACGTACAACAAAGGACACAGGCTGCCAATTTCGTTCTGCTTCTTCCAAAGCTGACGTTATTTCAGCATGCGACAATTGGACTTCTTCAAATACATTTCCAGTGGCACTAGCTGGTATCCTCGACAAATGGCGAGCTACTTGTTGCAATCGGTACAATACGTAATCCGCCACATCATCACTCGAATCTTGCTCTAGTCTCCTAGAGAGGTCGATGAGATGTAGACGAAGATTCACCAAAAAATCAGCAGTAGAGCTCATTTTCGATTTCACTACGCGAACACGGCTGGTCTAGGTCGAGGGAAGCGATCCGAAGGCATCGTGGGATAGATCACGTGACATTTCAAGACTGGAACGCCTGGTTGATTTTTTGCAGAAAATTTGCGTGGTGAGTTAATTCGCAGAAAATTTGGGGAAAGACATGTAATTCAATAGTAATTCGATGCTGGTATTTTTTATCGCTTGCGGGTGTCTTACGTTGATGTATTAGAAACAGAGCTTTATAAAGAATTTTTGTGGTAAGAGTTTTGATATTTCGGAAATAATCTTGCGTGTAAAGTCATTCTTATGTTCGGAAAACAGCCAGCGTATGTTTATGTCTCAAGCCAAGAACCGTGCAGAAAGAAGTAAGTTTTCGCAGAAAATGTGAAGAAAAACTTAATTGGCAATTAACCATGTAACAAGAGTTGCAACAACTGGAAAGTAATGGTAAAGAAAAACACTTGTACGCCATGGAACGCGCAGAAAGAAGCAAGTTTTCGCAAAAAATGTCAAAAGAAACTACATTAGCAGTTAATCATTCCACAAGAGTTGCAATTGGAAAGTCATCTTGAAAAACGTTTTTAATATTAATTTTGACCCTAAAAACGCGCCATAGTTTCCTGAGTTCCACACTTTTCTTGACTGAACATTCCCTTCTGAAATCTCGCAGAAACTGAGCTGCACCCATGTTGATATAGTACATCAATACACTGTTATACAGCTTAACGATCAGTTCCTGACGATCGAAAAAGTGTAGCAGATAAGCCTATGTACATATAACAATATAAGGCTCGACTCAATATTGGATGAACTTCCAGTGATACTCTGTCCTATTTCATAACACGATGGACGGTTTGATTCAAATTTAAAATGCCTGACACTTTTGGAAACTTTAATTCGAGTACATAGGATTTGTTCCCTGGCTAGACGGTTTTGACACTTTAATAAAGTTTCTATTCTATTCTATTCTATAACAAATCTTCAGAGAAAAAAAATACCTTGTTTTTATCAGCATCCATGTCTTCAAAGCAAGAAAGCCAACCTTGTTTCAATTCTTTATCATCTTGGAGTTCTGTTAAGGCCAATTCCACTGTATCCTCCCGCGCCCTTTTCAAAATTTGCTTATTGAGTACTGCTACTCTCTTTTTCTCTAATTCAAGGAAGAACAGGTAGGCTTGATCGGAGATGTGGAGAAGACCTCTATCACGGTACTGCCTCCCTTCAATAACCTCAAGCGTCTTAGGAAATGAAGAGCTTTCTTCAAGCTCTGCATAGGGCTGGATTATGTTCTCTTCAAGTAATTCGCACATCATTTGGTTAGTCTTCACTGACGCCAGAGTGGAACATGATTGGGTGTATACGTTCCTCTGAATATACTTTCGTACCCTACTTAATACCTTTCTTATGGCCCAACCACCCACATGCCGAACCTTCGATTTTCCCACTTGACTCATTTGCTCCACGTCAAAAAGGATGGGCTGTTCCTGTCTTTGTTGATTGATAAGACAAATCAAATGGTCATTAAACTCCCACAACAGCGAAGTTGTAAGCTGCACTGCAACAGCCCTCTGCGCTGGCCTGCATTCCGAGACCCTGAAAACAGAACAGACATAATAATGTGATTTTCAAACATTAGAAAAATGTGAAACCACAACAGCTTTACAAAGGCTTCTACTTTATTACGCGAGATATCGCTCAACAGGTAATAAATGGCGTTGTTCTTCTCTTCAAGAAACAAGGTGGAAACAGAAGGCGTAGATTTCTTGAGCCTCTTCAAGAACTCGACGGTTTTGGTTAGAGAATCTGTTGGAGGACTTGCAAGACTAGATTGGTGCTCTGAAAGCTGTGTATAGATTTCCATCATTTCCATTGGAATGGGTACTCCGTCGTCTTCAAAAGATGCTTGTACAGGCCCATCCAGCACATTGGAAGGGAAAGAGTGGGGCTCCTCGTCTTCTTCGAGGTCTCGAAAACGATCACTAACGGAAACGAGAATCTCTTTTCTTAAACTTCTGCGTCGGCAGCAAGAAAGGTTGTCGACGGGATCTCTCAAGAGGCGGGAGGTGCTGGTCTCTATGACTTTCCTTTGTGGCTTTATCAGCTGACGCGGATTAAAATCAAGAACCTTAATATGTTCAGGGCTCCTGACTCTGGACATTGCGACGTAAAGTAACCCAGAAACGTATTCGCGCGAACAGTGGACAATGACAGAAGAAAGAGTTAGACCCTGCGACTTATGACAGGTTACCGCATACGCTAAAACTATAGGAAACTGAGTGACCGATCCTACTTTTTGACCATTGCGGTTTCTCTTGATCCAAGTTTCCCTGCCAATCTCTACGATGCCGACACCTTCAAAGAAGACCAGGAGAACATTACCTCGAACGCCAGTGAAAAGACCAAAACTCCCGTTCTTCAAATCGTCCGACTTGTTCCAAACAAGCATTGCCTTGCAATCCTGTTTTACTTGTAGCACGGGGACTCCCGGCTAACTCATATTCCTTGAGTTTTCATTTTCATATGATGCATTAAAACTCAACAGTTCTCCTGGTAGTTTATCAATCTCCTCTCTGTTCATTAGAGTGGCGGGCATTTTGCGGAAAAAAATGTGGATGGCATTTACCTTCAATGAATGTGGCAATTCTCTTTTCAAAGAGGAAAGATAGATTTCGGTTTCCTTTGAACACTGTCCCATTCTTAGGTCTGAAAGCGCTTTAAGGAATCCTATCTCGTCCTCGGATTGGCGCATCACTTTGGTCAACGCAAAACGGTGACTTACTGCGCTGTCAAACAAACTCGATTCAAACATATAACATCCCTCGTCGAACACGTTTGGGACGGGCTGCAATTGCAGAAACTCACCCACCAGAATTAATTGTTTTCCTGCAAACGGAAACATGCGCCTTATAGGATCCTCGGCAAGATCATAGTGGAGAAAACGTAAAGCTTGTGGGATGTGGCTGGAGTGACAATGATACCTCACAAATTAATGTGATTTGGTAAGCTGAAGCCACTCTACGGGCACTAAGGCCACATGGTAGCGGGCATTACCCCTTAAATCTACCAAAGCAAAGATTGAGCCCAAGCATTAGCAGCCATGGACAGCTGTTTCGGCCTTGTTAGGCCTCATCAGCATGGCATAGCTAATGCTCAGGCTCAAGTACCCACATATCCATAAAACAAGCAGTGAAAACGTAAAGCTTGTGGGATGTGGCTGGAGTGACAATGATACCTCACAAATTAATGTGATTTGGTAAGCTGAAGCCACTCTACGGGCACTAAGGCCACATGGTAGCGGGCATTACCCCTTAAATCTACCAAAGCAAAGATTGAGCCCAAGCATTAGCAGCCATGGACAGCTGTTTCGGCCTTGTTAGGCCTCATCAGCATGGCATAGCTAATGCTCAGGCTCAAGTACCCACATATCCATAAAACAAGCAGTGAAAACGTAAAGCTTGTGGGATGCTGATGATGCTGATGAGGCCTAACAAGGCCGAAACAGCTGTCCATGGCTGCTAATGCTTGGGCTCAATCTTTGCTTTGGTAGATTTAAGGGGTAATGCCCGCTACCATGTGGCCTTACTGCCCGTAGAGTGGCTTCAGCTTACCAAATCACATTAATTTGTGAGGTATCATTGTCACTCCAGCCACATCCCACAAGCTTTACGTTTTCACTGCTTGTTTTATGGATATATGGGTACTTGAGCCTGAGCATTAGCTATGCCATGCTGATGAGGCCTAACAAGGCCGAAACAGCTGTCCATGGCTGCTAATGCTTGGGCTCAATCTTTGCTTTGGTAGATTTAAGGGTAATGCCCGCTACCATGTGGCCTTAGTGCCCGTAGAGTGGCTTCAGCTTACCAAATCACATTAATTTGTGAGGTATCATTGTCACTCCAGCCACATCCCACAAGCTTTACGTTTTCACTGCTTGTTTTATGGATATGTGGGTACTTGAGCCTGAGCATTAGCTATGCCATGCTGATGAGGCCTAACAAGGCCGAAACAGCTGTCCATGGCTGCTAATGCTTGGGCTCAATCTTTGCTTTGGTAGATTTAAGGGGTAATGCCCGCTACCATGTGGCCTTAGTGCCCGTAGAGTGGCTTCAGCTTACCAAATCACATTAATTTGTGAGGTATCATTGTCACTCCAGCCACATCCCACAAGCTTTACGTTTTCACTGCTTGTTTTATGGATATGTGGGTACTTGAGCCTGAGCATTAGCTATGCCATGCTGATGAGGCCTAACAAGGCCGAAACAGCTGTCCATGGCTGCTAATGCTTGGGCTCAATCTTTGCTTTGGTAGATTCAAGGGGTAATGCCCGCTACCATGTGGCCTTAGTGCCCGTAGAGTGGCTTCAGCTTACCAAATCACATTAATTTGTGAGGTATCATTGTCACTCCAGCCACATCCCACAAGCTTTACGTTTTCACTGCTTGTTTTATGGATATGTGGGTACTTGAGCCTGAGCATTAGCTATGCCATGCTGATGAGGCCTAACAAGGCCGAAACAGCTGTCCATGGCTGCTAATGCTTGGGCT
>JAEMWC010002037.1:12500-25000 GCA_016490735.1 Pachyseris speciosa | reverse complement strand
AATTTTCCATCAACGATTATGCCATTACATTTAAGTAAATTTCTAACGTCAGCCAACTGACGCAGACAATAAGCAATGATGAAGCCACAAATAACAATCATATTCGAGCATTTTGTTATTGATACCGTGTGCGCTAATAATTACTGACTGACTGACTTACTTATTTGCTTACTATTAAGCACTTATTTATTTATTTATTTATTTATTTATTTATTTACAGATTGACCAAAAGCAGATAAACAGACAATAGGACCTGATATCCTCTACCAGGCCTATATCTACCTCAACTCAAACCCAATAAAAACCAACCCATACCCAACCCAAAATTATTTATACTACATTTCTTCAAGTATTAGCTAGATTCAGCGGTGATTGTGGCATCCAGCGAGATGATTCAGCCAGTACATTCTTCGCTAGTGAATACTACGATAAAATTAGCTTCGCGTTAAGAACACAACTCCAGTCTTTATTGATAGATTTAGATATATGGACCTTCTCAAGATCAGCTTTGTTAACTTTGTGTTCCGTCTGTATATCCAAGAGTTACTGATATAATCGATGTTTACAAAACTACGAGTTAGTGGTCTTCAAAGTCTAACTCTTCCTCGTGAAGCCACTGAGGAACATTTTCCATTGGCAGGTGTCGATTTTCTCCGCGACAACAGCACAAACAACCTTGGCAGATCAGGTAGAAGCCATTCTTAGGACAGGAAGACAGCGTTCTCCATGTCGACTTCAAATGAAGGATTCCCTTTCCTTAAAGAAGGGAAAACAAAGGAAAAAAGACGTGAAGGGTTTTTTTTCCAATAAAGAGGAATAAAGGATGTGATTTATGGATTTTTACTGCAATAAATTGTTCTGAGTTCTCCCAACTGGAGCCGCCTCTTCTACTACTAAGCTACAGGAGACGCGGGGGAGATAACGCCATTAAACTAGGATCAGAATGTGGAGCACCCATACTAGCAATCAAAAGGTTATGGGTTCGACTCCAGTCTATTTATTATTATCTATATTACCCGTTGGCGCTATAACCCTATTTATTATATGTCGTAATACGCTGAGTCTCGTGCAGTAAAAGCGTGTCGTATTCCAAGGCAGTAAAGTCTGGCTTTTGACAGCCGTTGGATGACAAGTTGTCAGATATTTCGTTAGAGTAACGATTGAGTCGTTAAAGTGAACATGGGTTCCACGCGCGAAAAGAACCTCGGCAACAAACGTACTGGAAAATAGCGATCTGATTGGTTTAGGCAACAGACAAAACCCGCTCGGCTTTTGGTTGGTTCAGAGACGCTACGGGTTCAATCCTGAAGCCCAGGAATGTCTGTAAATCATATTCATATTTTTCCTGGATTCCGTGATAAGACTGGACAATGGAACAAATACTGAATGAATATGTGAGTGATCATCGCTGTTATGAACACTACTTAAGCAGTAGTGAAAAAAGTTCAGGCTTGTACGGGATTCGAACACACGACCTGCGATACCGGTGCAGCGCGGCTCTACCAACTGAGCTAAGAAGCCGTCTGGGAACTGGTCATTTAGTTGGTTCGTAATATACTCGTGAGTGATGAACAAATGACTATGAATATATGAAAATCATATATTTGAAATGTGGTTTAGTCGTTTGTTCATCATTCACGGGTATATTACGAAGAACGAACTAAGCCACCAGCTCCCAGTTGGCTTGTTGGCTCAGTTGGTAGAGCACTGCACCGGTATCGCAGAGGTCGTGGCGGGGTTCGAATCCCGTACAAGCCTGAATTTTTTTCAGGCTTTATTTTCACTACGCTTAAGTAGTGTTTATAAATGCGATAATCACTCACGTATCCATTCATTAATCCTCAGTTAAAATATATGACTTTCATATATCCATAGTCATTTGGATAAAATACTGTTCCATATTAGTGTTGTCTGGGAGTAAACTGTTTCCATGGTCTTTTAAATTGTGGCAGATTGCAAACACTTATTTCAGGCTTGAAAACTCGTTCTAGTTGCTTAGTAGCTAAAAACATGCCTGGTGAGCCATAATCCCGGAGGAGGGGAGGACTTGGGTCAATGTTTGCTGGGTATGTGCCGTTGGCCTTTCAGAACCCCTACCCAATTATAGTCTATTCTGTGGCAAATAAGAGACCCCATATTGGTCACTTTTGGGCAAACGTAATTTTCGCGATCCCAACTTAGTCACTTTCTGTTTATGCATCTATTTTATAAAGCCTTTTGAGTAGGTCATCCTTAAGGAGGCTCGAAAGGGTTTTTCGTTGCTGTAGTTGCTGTGAAATGATGAAAGATTACAAAGAAAGACGTTTAATGGTCTGGGCAAACTATATGTCTCTTTGCAACTCTATTGTTGGGCTATACTTTAAGGGTACTTATGACGTCATATCAGCTACCATGGTAACGCGCCAGGTCCACGAAAAGGTCCTTTAAATTTCAGTTTTTGTAAATTATCTGAAAAACTAATTCGGTGGCCTACCGTTTTTATTTCTTTGTTGGAAAGCTCCCTAAATTCTTTAACTTTTCAGACAGTATGAAAAAAAGTTATCTAGTATAATTTTATTTATTAGAAAAAAACTCGTTTTATGGCTTACAGAAAATTGTACTAGATAATTTTCCCCGAAACTTTTATATTTGAAGTTCCATCATAAATGGTGCTTGCACGCAAAAAATCAGGATAGGTCACCGCGCAAAATTTCGAGCTAGAAACAAATGCTTTCCGCAGATTTTATTTCCGGTTCGCGCGATTTTACGCAGCATGCATTTCACTTACGGTGTGCTGCGCACGCGAGTTTGTAATTGTGATTTTGATTCATTTTTCTGACGTGTGCATCTTAGATATATATGGCGTGTGTAGATTTTGGCGAGCCCAACTTAAAAATCTTTCCAGCCTCCGTAAATGAATGGACACGTTTGTGAAACTTATTGTAGAACACTTTACGTTTCACCTACAGTAGAAACATTCTGGTACATTTACTTATGCAGCGGCACATCCCCATTAGCCTATTACTAGGATTACCCCCATAAGAGTATAAGAGTATAAGGCATAAGAGTCTTAATATCACTGTAAAGAAACTTCACAACATGCAAAACTATGCCAATAATCCAGTTGCCAACTTGAACTTCAAAGCTTTAGAAGTTAAAACTTACCCACTGCAAGAATCAGCACGGAACTGTTAAGGAGAACGAATAAGACATTGATAAAGATGTAGTCGCCTTCCTTCTGATTTCCACTGACGTCAGGCTCACAATATATTGCACCAAGGCAAACGTTAAAGAATGTTATCCATAACACAAACGTTTGAAGTCGATCTTCAAATTTCCCTTTCATGGGTCTAAAAAGGGTGTAGGAAATTCCTGATGCACTTGCCGTAACCAAAGTGAAAGCAATCTGCGAGCGACCTTCAGGCCCAAAAAGGAGAATCACTGAAATAAGAATGAGCTTTCTGTACATCTCAAGCGTCTCCCAAAACCAAAATTTCTCTTTGTAATTTTCGAAAAACACTCTAAAACCAAACGTTATCTCTTCTGTGTCTGAACGGCGGTACTTGTAAACGAGGAACAGAAGTATTAGAGGAAAAGCCAAGGGGTACATTGCAAATGCAGCGGCAATTTTCCAGAAGAGTTGATGTCGGGCCGTGAAGCAGTGAATGGAATAATCAGCCTTCAGAAGTGAAATGCAATCGCTGTTATCTTGGCTGAGGCAGATGTCGACACATACTCCACGCAAGGGCAGGATCTGGATTATCTTCTTGCTTGTCATTGGGTATGTTAAGAGAAGAAATAAGAAAATGTTGCGATAGCAAGACTTCTTTAAATTCGATATTTTCATCATCTTTTCGCTTACCAAAGTCGCGGTCTTGTTGATATAGAATTTCTTCAAAGAAAGGTACAAAAGAATCAAAGAAACAACGAAGACGTTGGCGCCAACGGCTAAGACAAATTGTAAGAAAGGATCCGGTCTTAACTGAGAGTTAAGACAGCTTAATGGCGCAAATTGCAGAATGTTTCCTTCCACGAATTTTAAGTACGTCTCCATAGAAACCAGGATTACAGGCCACTGAACACGCACTAGTGCTGAAAAGATGCCAGCAATGACTTGGTAAAATCCAATCACGATTTTGCAACACGACATGACAACATCTGCAATAGTACGATTGTTCTCTGTCCTTCTGGAGTCACCCCATAGAACCAACAGGAAAACAGCGACAAAGACGACAACTACCATAAGGCATGAAATAACTGTAACGATCCTTCTTGGACATTTCAAGCAGGCGTTAAATCGAAAGTAGTAGTCGTCAGAACACATCGCACACGAGGTTCCTTTGAATCCAGGGCTGCATGCTGAGTCAATTCCACCTTGACAAGAGCCCACGTAGGGACATTTTATTGGCTTTGGTAAAGGTTCTGGATATGTGTTGAAACTTCTGTTGTAATTAGGGCCAAAAGATTGAATGTTTTTAACGACATTCTGATAAAGATCTTTCTTGGCTTCGTTAGGCCATTTCCAGTAGTAATTAGGCGCCAATATGGCCGTGTCATTAACACAGGTTATCCCTTCAGCTGGACATTCTTTACAAGGACCAAAGCGATGTACTCGGTAGAATTCTTTAAGGCATCTGCACGCACGATAGCCAGCGGGTTCGTTCGAGAGGGTACCTGTTCATATAAAAACATAAATATTGTGTAAGAATACTGATATGCAATTCAGACTCCCTCTATCTCCCTAAATATGACTTTTTAATAGTAGTAGCAGCAGCAGCAGTGCAGTAGCAGTAGCAGTAGCAGTAGCAGTAGTGTGACAGCAGCAGCAGTAGCAGCAGTAGTAGCAGCCGTACAACACCAGCAGCAGCACCAGCAGTAGCAGTAGCAGTAGCAACAGTAGCAGTATCAGTATCAGTATCAGTTGCTGTAGCAGTGACAGCAGCAGTTGCAGTAGTAGTAGTAGTAGTAGCAGCAGCAGCAGCAGGAGCAGTAGCAGTAGCAGTAGCAGCAGCAGTAGCAGTAGCAGCAGCGGTAGCAGTGGCACTAGCAGTAGCAGTAGTAGTAATAGTAGTAGCAATAGTAGTAGTAGTAGTAGTAGTAGCAGCAGCAGCAGCAGCAGCAGTAGCAGCAATAGCAGCAGCAGTAGCAGTAGCAGTAGCAGTAGTAGCAGCAGTGGCAGTGGCAGTGGCAGTAGCAGTAGCAGTAGCAGTAGCAGTAGCAGTAGCAGTAGCAGCAGCAGCAGCAGCAGTAGTAGCAGTAGCAGTAGCAGTAGCAGTAGCTGGTAGCAGTAGCCAGTAGCAGTAGCCGGTAGAAGTAGCCGGTAGCAGTAGCAGTAGCAGTAGCAGTAGCAGTAGCAGTAGCAGCAGCAGCAGCAGCAGCAGTAGCAGTAGCAGTAGCAGTAGCTGGTAGCAGTAGCCGGTAGCAGTAGCAGTAGCAGTAGCCGGTAGCAGTAGCCAGTAGAAGTAGCCGGTAGCAGTAGCAGTAGCAGTAGCGGGTAGCAGTAGCCGGTAGCAGTAGCAGTAGCAGTAGCCGGTAGCAGTAGCAGTAGCAGTAGCAGTAGCCGGTAGCAGTAGCCGGTAGCAGTAGCCGGTAGCAGTAGCCGGTAGCAGTAGCAGTAGCAGTAGCAGTAGCAGTAGCAGTAGTGATAACGGTAGCGGTTGCAGTAAAAGGTGCTTGCTGGAATTCTTAGATTGTACTAGTGCACTGCTGTAAGAAAGTATTTTTTACGGGGTGTTCGAGCAAGATTAATGAGCTCAGAAAAATTGCTATCCTTTTAGAACGTCACAGATAGCTCCAGAGATCCCCATCTGAGCTCATTGAGTAAACTGGGAGATCTAAACTTTTGGTCAAGAAAAGTGCATGCATTTTAATATCATTTTCCTCACCGTACGGACACGCCTGACAGTCTGTTGGACTTTTACCAGGGTGCAGTTCAGATACGTAAGTACCGATGCTACATGGTTTGCATTTAACTTGCCCCATCTCGTCCTGATAAAAACCTCCTGCAATATAATATGATGTGGTAAGAGTTAGATCCGCACTTTCCTCATGAATTATTATTTATCATCGTTATGACGATAGTTTACCTTAACAATGCAATTTTAAAGATGATTAGCCGATTTGATATAATTGTAATTATACATTGATCAAAATTGAAAATTATTATGATAAAGTGTCCCCAAAGGAAACACCCATTTATTCTTGTGTTCTAATTGGTTACTGTGTGTTCTGCTCCGTCGACGGTGGTTCCAAAGTACTTTTCTCTGATACGAAGAAACGCGCAAGCATTCAGCGAATTACAGGGGAAAGCTTTAACCTGGGGAACGGAAACTCCATTCCGGTGACTATTTTTGGCCTAGAAGCAAATTTGTTGGCCTCCGGCTTGGGTTATTTCGCTAAGTATGAACTAATCTGACAATTGACTTTACTGCTACGAGATTAGTTAGTGATTAATAGGTACGAGTGATTTTGAAAAAATTGCATTAGCCTTTAAGCCAGTGTAATTAGGTAATTATTATTCACGATAAGGCCGTGCCATTTTTGTTTCAGTAGTTCGCTCAACAACGCAACCGGAATTATACGAGGTCGCGCACTTTGTAATTTATCTTTGCTTTCAGTTCAGTTTATGTTCCAATTTCGTCTAAGATCATAAGTCAAAATGTTCAAATTTGGGTTCCTTCTGCAGGCACCGGAGCTCAGATGAAGTAAAACAAAGGAAAAAAAAGAGAGAAAACAATACAACTCCTATCACAATTCCTCAAAAACAATAGAAATACAATGTGCTCCGGTACATTCAATAAGACCCCAAATCACGTTTGGTTGTGCTCATGTGCTGTTGCCAGGAAAAATTAAAAGAGTTCTAGCGACGAGGACGGCAACTAAAACGCCACTTCAAAATATAATTTCTCGTTTTTGTACTAAACTCTTTCGCGATTATTCCAATATGTTTTACTTGGGAAATTCTGACGAACTATCCAAGGACTAGATTACCATGAAAGGCGTTAAAGTAAGGAAAAAGAAAGAAAAATTTATCGTCATGCACTCATGTTCTCGAGGAAACCTAAAATTGCTTCATTTCACGTTGTTGTTTTGCAGAGGACGGGAAAGAAATGTACCAAAATGTAAAATGCACGTGCAGGGCGATCGTTTTTGCTTCTTAAGCCTATTGTTTTGAGGCGTTCTCGTTATCATAGCCGTCCTCGTTGCTAAAACTCTCTAATGGCGGAGCTCGGCTCCGAAGGTGCACTCGCGCGGAGCACAATGGCTAAGAAAAACGGGTAACGTATTTTGGTTTTGGTTATGACGTCACCGACCGACCGACCGACCGAGTGTCCACCCCTCCACGTACGCCAATGTGAAAAGGCACACTCGAGATAACCTTGTGCATTTTGGCGGGACTTCAAACGCGATGTTTGACGAGTTGGCTACACCGAAAGGTCTCTGATGAGTTCTTTGGCAGGGACGAAACATACGTATGTCAGGTTAGCCACGTTAATATGCATTGAATCATATAAAAATAAAATAACAAATTGAAGACAATAGGAGAAGAAACATATGACTTTCTTCTGCCTCCTTTCGTTTATAGCTTAAATTTTACTGAAGGCAGAAATTTAAACTCGAGGAAAAGAAAGCTGATCAGATGCATGTGCATGTCTAAAACTCAGCCAGGAAGTTCTCTAAAAGCTATCAAGAAAATTTAAAAAACTAGTGCGCTTCACGCCGGCTTTATTGAAAAAGTTAGAGATCGTCCAAAGACTGTAAACAAAGAAAGCTAATTTAATAAATTCTCGATTTTTGTTTTGTTTAGACCGGCAGGAATCAGCGTTTGGACAACAACGACAATCTTTACTTGTACTCATTCTTGCAAGCAAAACAAAATAATTTGACAATGAGGAGGGACTTTAGGATTTTGTATCGTCTGCTAAGTCAAGCAACGATTTTGTGAGCGCTATCAGTGCAGCTCTGCGTTCCGAGTAATTGCTGACTGGTTGCTAGCTCGTCTGTTTTCTCCGCACCTTCTCCAAGAATCTGGGAAGAGGCATACGCATCGTACTTTGTTTTCTTTCAGTGTTTTCTTTTTTGACCTGCGGTGAATTCCTTTACCGTTTCATCTGAAAGTAGTCTGGAATCAAGAGTAATTGTTTGTTTGTGTTTTATTTTTTCGCAAACATTTGCTATCCTGTAGTTCATCTGGATCCTAAAACGTTTCACTCCTTTGGTTTTGCTCATATTTTTGGACAAAAGTTAGGGTGAAGAAAAGCCATTTGAAGTCTCTCAATGCCAGTAAAAATGCCGGTAAAAAAGTAATCGTGGAGCTCGACCTTTATGCTTGGCTAAATACATATATTAGGAACTCCTACGGAGCACACTTTCGGATTAATTGTACTACCCTCGACTAACCCTAATTGAGACATTTAGTTGAATGTGCTATAAGCGGTGGAAAAAGCAAGGTAAAAAATATTTTAGTGGTAGAAAAAAAGTGAACGTCTTAACGAAGGAGAGCGACGGGAAAAAATAGACGGGGGTAAAAGATTCGAGTCGGAGAAAGAGTGACTAAAACGAGACAGAAAAAGGAAAGAGGAAGAAGATGTCATTTTGAGGGCATCAGAGTCATATACCAAGTTGTGCTTCAGTCCCTGAAGTCCCTCTGACATTTCCAGTAAGAAACTCATTGTCAGCTACCTTGTTGTTTGAGTTTTCAGGCCAAGGTCTTACCCACGAATGGAAATTATTTCGGTTGGCCTTCATAATGTGTTGTTTGATACTATTCTCGTCGTTTACTTTAATACCTGGTAAAGATTGAATATGAAGCTTGTATCATAACCGTAATTTACTAGAGGGCTTAATTTTTTGTTGTTGGCAAAAGCAACAACAATGTTTACTTGTACCTTAAAGTTTAGAGTTTGTTCAAATAACAATACCTACCACTGCTGTTGTTACAATTACCTGCCGGGCATTGGACGCATGCTCCATAATTGCCATAGGTACCAGCCGGACAAAATGTACAGTTTATCAGCTTTATGTCGGCAAAATGTTTTGTACATTTGAAACCTGAACGTCGTAGCTTATCTGTGATTCTACTTCGAGCGCGGTAATCATAAAGGACGATATGGAATGATGATGATGGAGCACATTTACTGAGGACAAGAAAAACAACATGGTTAATAGTTTGGAATTGGAATATACTAAAGGTTTCAATGCCAAAAACTTTCGTTAACGTAAAATAAAAGTTTAAATAAAAAATGAGATGGTGGAAAATGCGAAATTTTCAGGAATACTGAATACAAATTAAATTCAGTACAGCTGAGTATTTAACTTGACAAGTCCATTTGGAGTTGTGCTGATAGCCATAACAATATATTACTGAATTTTCGTAGCAGTACTGAGATTGAAATTAAACATTTGAAAAAGACGACATAACGTTTACATTTGCAAGACATGTTTCAGATACTCAGTTTCCATCTTCAGTTGAAGGATGTTTACAAGTGAGTTACTTTATATAAAAAAGGTAACAAGTAGGTGTTGATTACAGAGAAATATGCTCTTCTAATTGTTTTTCCACTTAGATTCGGCTCTTACCAATTTTCAACTGAGGATCCAAGAAGCCCTTTATATTGAATGGGAACGACCCGCATTGAATAAACAACTCAAACATGTTAATTTAACACTCCTACTTTAATTGCTTTTTGTATTGAGCATTTTTCACAGATTTGTACTCATACCTTTTCATTCTCCCACTCCGTTGTATTCCCTAGTATATTATGTAACCTTTTCACTGATTTGCATTATTTTTCTGTAATCCACAACTACTTGTTACCTAGTTTGTATAAAGACACTCACTTGTAAACATGCTATAATAATAATAATAATAATAATAATAATAATAATAAGAATAATCTTTATTAGGGCTCCAAGAAGGCTTTTTAGTCCTAATTCACTAGAATGCATTAGTTATTATCTACAATAGGAAAAATACTTATCAATCCTAATTTACAAATGTATATTAAATATTGAAAAGAAGTGACTTTGAAAAACATTTCACTATAAAAAATTGCAATAAGATATTTCTAAAAAACATGATAAAAAGATAAAAAAGGTAAAATAGTAATTCGACGACGTTTCCACGTTAACTTAACGCCATGATCAAGTCAAAAAAATGATAAAATTTTTGGGCGTATAAATACTAAAAGAACAATAGTTGATTAAGAAGTGTAACAGAAATAAATGTCTTTAACTAGACAAAAAGTTTAGCACTTATGGAGTCCGTTTGCACGTTGAGATTAGGTTTGAGTTTCTTGATGAAAAGCATCTCAAACACTAAACAATGAAACTTGCTTTGACATTTCTTAACGATCTTGAAAAGGTTTTCATTCAAAAGACTCCTGCCACCGTGCGCTTCAGCGAGATGCCTGCCAATTACCGAATATTTGTGTTCAGCAACGCGTTGGAAAAGGTGTCGGGTTGTGTAACCGACATAATCTGCATCGCACAGATCACATGAAAAATGATAAACAACGCATTGCTGATTAACGATAGACGGCTTGGCTTCCTTAGGCCTAAAGTCTTGCTCCAACTTTCTACTGACAAAAACTGGCTGCACAGTGGGGCCAATCTTATGACTAAGATCGCGCAAATGCTTCCGAACAGCATTGGCAGAAACCTGATCTTTGAAAGGAGGACTGATTCTAACTATGGCGGTATCTCTCTCGCTCATGTTCGCTGAAGGACCAGAAGGGTCTCGAAGAGAAAAATTGGAAATGACGGATTCAATAAGGCCCCTAGGGTAATCGAGATGACTGAAAATAGAGCATTCTGCATTAAAAGCCTCCGTCGTAGAACACAGCGCATAAGCGCGATGCAACATTGTTTTTAACAGAGAGTCTTTGTAACGTTTATCAGTATGACTCTTAAAATGCAAGAGTGAACCAGTGTTTGTTGCCTTTCTGTAGACTTGAGTCTCAAGTTTTGTTCCGTTTTTTTCAACACCAATAAAAGGGATCCTACCATTCTCAGGACGTTCGATCGTAAATGTAAGACTAGGGTGAAGTCCATTCAAAGTAGTAAGTAACTCGTCGGCAGCAGCAGTGTTAGGCATTCTTACAAGGGTATCATCGACGCATCTTCTGTATAGCTGAGGCATAAGGCCGTCGCGCGCAAGTTGCTCTTCGAGACGACACATGAAGACATTCGCCATCAAGGGGCCTAGCGGAGAACCCATAGCCACTCTATCTGTTTGCTCAAATAACTGGCCATCGAACTGACAAAGCTGGTCGGTTGCGGCAAGTTCAAGCAGTCTCACAAGCTGATCTTTTTGCAAGTTAAGGCCATAGGTTTTGTTAAACCAGTCATCAGTGAAGGCTTTGTTGGCTAGGATGTTGATAGTCTCGTCCAAAGGTACATTGGTGAAAAGAGAAGCAACGTCGTAAGAGACTAATATGTCGTTTTCGTTGACGGACAGGTTACGAATCTCGTTTGCAAAATCAAAGGCATCAGAGATGGTATACTCATTTAAAGAAAGTGGGTTCAGCTTTTCTTCAAGCCACTTGGCGAGCTTGTAATTGTAAGTTCCAGTAGCAGATAGAATCGGTCTCATGCTTAGTGTGGCTTTGTGAGTCTTAGGAAGGCCGTAGAGGTGCGCAAGTCTGGAACTATTTGGAGAGAGTTTGTTTGCAATTTCATCAGGCAATATTTCACGTAGCGTCTCACGAATGTCTTTCTCTTTCTGGGTGGAAATGCTTTGGTGGTCGCCCACGGATTCTTGGCGGCTTGCCATCAACGTGAATAAACTTTGAAGCATTGTCAACTGAAGCAGCGCCAAGAAGGCGAATGTCGTTGCGTTGTCTTCTACGACGGAGGCTTTTAATGCAGAATGTGACAAATTACGCTCTATTTTCAGTCATCTCGATTACCCTAGGGGCCTTATTGAATCCGTCATTTCCAATTTCTCTCTTCGAGACCCTTCTGGTCCTTCAGCGAACATGAGCGAGAGAGATACCGCCATAGTTAGAATCAGTCCTCCTTTCAAGGATCAGGTTTCTGCCAATGCTGTTCGGAGGCATTTGTGCGATCTTAGTCATAAGATTGGCCCCACTGTGCAGCCAGTTTTTGTCAGTAGAAAGTTGGAGCAAGACTTTAGGCCTAAGGAAGCCAAGCCGTCTATTGTTAATCAGCAATGCGTTGTTTATCATTTTTCATGTGATCTGTGCGATGCAGATTATGTCGGTTACACAACCCGACACCTTTTCCAACGCGTTGCTGAACACAAATATTCGGTAATTGGCAGGCATCTCGCTGAAGCGCACGGTGGCAGGAGTCTTTTGAATGAAAACCTTTTCAAGATCGTTAAGAAATGTCAAAGCAAGTTTCATTGTTTAGTGTTTGAGATGCTTTTCATCAAGAAACTCAAACCTAATCTCAACGTGCAAACGGACTCCATAAGTGCTAAACTTTTTGTCTAGTTAAAGATATTTATTTCTGTTACACTTCTTAATCAACTATTGTTCTTTTAGTATTTATACGCC
>JAEMWC010002037.1:0-5000 GCA_016490735.1 Pachyseris speciosa | reverse complement strand
GCCGCAAATGTTTGGGCTTCAATAATATTACCCGGAATAGTTTGCTGGCTCACTATAAATGGCTGGCTATAAGTAGCACCACTTTTTATTAATTTCTGGGGGTCGCTGTTAGTTTTATAACCTTACGGTTATTAGGTACATCACTTCTGTGCCCGGACCTTTTGAGATATTTTAAAATAACGGTCTGAAATAACAACTCACTTTTACTGGGGGACTGGGCACTAGTACAATCTACCGTTTATTTTCAAAATTATTGAAATATTTAAGAAAGCCCGGCCACAGATCTTTTGTTCCCCTGCTTGAGACTAATCTAGTGAAACGAAAATCAAAAGGACCATTGGTACAAAGATTTTTTTGAATTGTGTGGCCGTAAACAGTCACGTGACTTAATTTGCATACGCCATCACTAAAAATTTGGCAACATTCGAAAACTGATTAGACTGGTTCAGTTTTAGGTTGTCATGGTTAAAGTCTTAGAAGACAGACCACCTCCTAACGTTTTTGTCCAACAACGGAAGAGCCTTGCCTTAAATTTCTTAAGCATATGTGCGATATATAGCTCTAGCAGTAGCTAATTCTGAGATCACTTTCAAAATTGTTCTGAAAAAAATTGGTTTTGGTACTTACATAACAGCAGGATATCTCCCTGGAGAAAGCTGTTGAAGGTTTTTACATGACACAGCCCTGTGAAAAGATGAGCAAATTTGATATCATGCGCTGTAAATACAGCGATTTCCGTTTGGCCCCTCCCTCCCAGAAAAAAAAAACCGTTTCCGCAAGCTTTCGCAATTTGTTTCATTCTTAACAAAGACCATAACAGCTTACCGCCATAGAACTCCATAGCATGGAAATGAGATTGATCCATCGTCCTATCCTACTTTTTGAAAACAGAATGACGACAAAGCGAGACATCGATTGATTTCTAGGAAATTCTTGTGTACCAGATCGAATCGGTAGCGTGTTCAAAGAACCAACTAAACACCTCGCAGGCTTGTATCTGTTTGATAAGCCTATCAAATTGTTTTGATGACTTTCCAGTAGGTTTGTTGCTCCGATTCTGTTTTGGTATATTCATTTAGAGATCAAAGCAGAGTTGCTCTATCACGACAACCTATCTTTCATTTAAGGTGACTGAAGTAATAAGTCTATCGCAGTCAAAAAATGGTCATGCGCAATAGCCCGGTTAGTTCTGTTGACAGGAGTACCGGACTGCTGAGAGGAAGGTCTTGGGTTCAAATCCCAGAGCGGACCACAAACCAGCTGAAGGTTTGTAAAATAATTGTTAAGATGACACTGGCTTTTTACAAAATGTTTGATTCAGTTGATACGATCGCTTCATTCAGTTGTGACGCGATAAGCGTTAGCATTCTCCACTTTCTCATATGGCTTACATGAAGTGTATTTTGTATCATCTTATATGAAGTGTTTCAAGCATCTTATACAAGCTGAAGTTTTGTGTAAACACGTTTGATTGTGTGATTAAAGATGTTAGCTTCAAGTTGAGTGTCGCCGTTGTTGGAGTTCGTTATGTTATTCTTTAGACGTTACGTGGTGCCAGGAGTATTGCGAGTGTTTGGTGCCTGTATTTTGTTCGTTTATTTGCCCATAAATGTTGGCATAGTCGCGTTTCTTCGGGCGAGTTGCGTTTTTATGCCGGGCTGCGAGGGAGCGGCGGTCGAATGTCCAACTCCTGTGTTGCAGAATGTACCGTTTCTGTCGAAACTGGAAACCAAATCTAGCAAACAACTGGAAGCGTTTTCGTCGCGTGTGGACGAATTAAGAAGTAGCCTCTCGCTTAGTTAAGCAGTCGAAGGAGGAGAGAACGGCGACGTTACTCACGTGTTTGGGTCCCGATGCTCTGTAGATTGTTGATGGGCTCAGCTTTGCTGGTGAAGAGGAGCGTAAGGATATCGATGTTGTTCTTGATTGAACTAGAAGCGTTTACAGGGCCGTGCCTAGGATTTTTTGTCTTCGGGGGCAAACTCCGCACACCTTCACAGGGCTCTCCAATATACAGACAGAGTTTCTAGTCGGACTTTTTGTCTAAGACCTTTAACTCTTGCTCTACCGGTCAATTTGGTCGCCTTTTCTGCAATTTTCGGAGGGTAGGAGGTCAAATCGACCTTGCTACTCCATATAAGGGGTTACCACGGAGATTTCGCTGGTTCACAACACTTCGCGCTAGCTGCCGCTTATTTCTAAACGAACACTGTAGCTACAATTCGTTGCTTATTTGATTTATAAGTGTGTTTTTCGAGCCATTTTCCACCTCAGACGCCCCCTGCCTGGCATCATAAAGCTGGGTTGATGGATGGAAAATATGTGAAATGGAAATTGGCGGAGTTCCATGCTGCTGTTAGGGAAGAATATCCCAGAATTCCTTTGGGTCACAAACGTGAACATTACAGACTGTAAGAGCAACTGAAATCAAACAGCCTTATTGGGGTAGGGCTAAAGGAGTGAGCAGGTAAATGTGGAACAGATTTCAAGAGGTGGAGTCAAAGTTTGCTACCAATAGAAACTTTTAACTTCAATAGGAATCTTTGTCTTGAAATTTTGATGTTGCCCGAGGGCGATTTTGGTTTTCAAAGAGAATAAATAGTCATATTAAGTGAAAATTGGGAGTTTCGGTCAGTTTCCAGGGTGATGAAATCTGAAAAACTTTGCAATAAAAATGCTTCATTTCAACCATAGTCGTTCATAGTGCGGGATTTGGGAAAGCATTGGTCTTCTACGACCAATATTTTGGTAGATAAAGAGTTAAGGTAAAAAACCACACTGATGCTTTTTGTTTTAAATTGTCATGGTTTGTTTTGGAATAAACACCTTGTTTAGCTTGAAATTGCCCCCGAGGTCTCTACTACATAATGATGATTTATATACCATCTTTAACTCAAGCTATACTGTGAACAGCAGTTTAACATTTTGTATGGATGGTTTCAAAAATGTGTTGAAAGCCTTCGTTAGTTTGAACAGAGATTGGCTTGAACGAACTAAGCTAAAATTGCAGGTTTCGGTATCAGAATACCAAGTCTCAAAAACGAGTCTATATTAGGCTGTTCTAGATTCTTCTCCAATTTGACTTCATGTCATAGATCTCTCTTTGGAGTGGGAATGAAGTCCGTTCCGCGATGAATTAACAGCATAGCAAGGCCACTTAATCGAACTTTAAGTGTATTCAATCACTGGACGGTTAAATTGCCATGTTGTTTTGTCCAATCTACAAAACTGTGAAGTGGCTCACTGATTTTCATACTACAACGAGCTAAGAATGAACACATCAACTAAGGCAACTATTGGATGTATTAAATAACACACGTTGTAGTTTGATACTTACCTTTTTTTTGGCGTCAAACAAGTCCATTATACCTCGTTGAGCGGGGGCCGGGCGCTTTCTTCCCGACATTTTCCCAGCGGATTGAGAAACGTTTTGTAAACGTTGGCAAGAAGCACGCGTCAACTGTTTCCCGCCAAATTCTAAACCACAGGCGGCCATAATTACATAATCATTATTGTCATAAGAAAAATCGTACTGGCTTTTTCCTCGAACGATTTTCTAAACTAATTATTTCGAATTTACATTGAAGGAAGATTTTCAGTCAATTAGTCGGTTATGTTGAGATTTCGGACCAATATAGCTACAAGAAATAGCCCAGCAAAATCAAACACTATGTTAGAAAAACAAATTTAGTTTTCTTGGCGGGGGCAACTGCACCCCTGCCCCCCACTCCCGCTATGTACAGTTTGGTTTAGCGTTGGCGAGACGAATGAAATTTACGAGCGTTATCAGTTTAACAAGCGGGATCAGGAGTCGGGTGAGTCCGTTGATTTGTATGTAGCAGCCCTTCGTACTTTGGCAAAGACGTGTAATTATGGTTCGCTTTTGGATAGTCTTATTCGTGACAGGATTGTTGTTGGAATAATATAGTGCAATAGCACTCGTTAGCGTCTTCTTCAGGAGCCGAAACTTACCTTGACCAGATGTATTGACATTTGTAGGTCAAGGGAGGCAACTGCTTTGCAATTTCAAGCGATGGGTAGTCAGGAGGATCTTGAATTTGTTTCGGATGGAAAGGCGAAATCCAAAGTCTCTGAGGATGTTAAGTTCACTGAAAAAAAGCCGGTAGCGATGTCATTCTATGTAAATTTTGCGGTAAGCGGCACATAAAGGAAGAGAAGAATGCCCTGCATGGGGAAGGATCTGTGCCTAATGTGGATAGAAAAAAAAATCATTTTGCTGTGAAGTGTTCTTTGAAGCAGTCGCGTAGGCAGCGTGCTAAGCCCTTTAAGTAGAAGAAGAAGAAGAAGAAGAAGAAGAAGAAGAAGAAGCAACAGGTCAATGTTATGAGTGATTGTTCTTCCTCAGAAGAACATCTGCTCACTGTAAACTCAAAGTCAGTGGATAGTGTTGAATCTCAGAAGATGTACGCTAGGATGGTGATTAATGGCCATTATGTTCGGTTTCAGCTAGACAGTGGAGCTACAGTCAATATTCTGCCTATAGAAGATTACAAACGAGTTTGCGAAGATCCAGAACTGGAACTGGAAGCCTCTTTGGCAGCTTTGAATATGTACAATGGTACCAAGATACGCCCACCCGGTAAAAAGAGGATTAGTATGCGTAATCCAAAGAACGATCGAAAGTATAACCTTGAGTTTCAGATTGTTCAAGCCACTGCTTGGGGCATCTGCTATACAAGGAATGTAACTCATCACAGCAAACACACAGAACATTCTGGCTGTTGAGGGTTCGCAGAGCTACGAAGGTCTTACCTTACTTCAAGTTGTTGCGCAGTACAAGGATGTCTGACGGAGATGGTATGCTGGAAGACAAACTACATCTTCATGTGGATCAGAATGTAAAACCAGTTCAGATGCCTGTTCGCAAACCACCTATTACCTTGAAGGAGGGATGCAAAATGGAACTCGAGAGATTGGTTCAAAGGGAATTACAGTAACAGTTCCGGAACCAACAGAATGGATTTTATCTCCTGTAGTGG
>JAEMWC010002036.1:0-68557 GCA_016490735.1 Pachyseris speciosa | reverse complement strand
TGTGAAGAATTGGACAATAAAGATTAATTTGTTCATGTGATTCGAAGTGAAGGTAGTCAAATGTTTTGACTTTTTAGCGATAATTGCAAGTAGGCCTTATTTGTAATCTACTTGGAAGACATTGTTACCTGATGCCAAAACTATGTTGAGTAAACTTCACCAGCTTTGAATGAATTGCAGCAGAACTTTCACAGCTAAATGCTATTTGATCTGTTGTCTTCTGTATGTGTTTTGATTATTAATTGTTGACAGACATGGAGAATGAGAATTAACTTTCGCTGATTATAATAAAACTGTAATTTTTTGAAATTTTTTATTGCAAAGTTGGTTAAAACCTAGCTTGTATGGTTTTACCCTGTGAGTATCAACATACTTAAACTAAGATCATTTTACATAGTGTCCTCTTAATCCTTTCATACAGTTCCTTCAGAAGCTCCTCGAAACCTTACAGCGACTGCAAAAACTTCTACCAGCATTTTACATCTTGGAGTTGCAGCTATGGACTCTAGGAATGGAGAGGTCAGAGGTTTTAAATTGTTCTATAAACGGAAGGGCTCAGCTGCCAAACACGACAAAACTTTATTGTTTGAGAGTGCTGAAAGTCGCACAAAAACTGTTTCTGGGCTGGAGAAATTTACAGAATATGAATTTGAAGTCCTGGCGTTTACTTCTATTGGCAATGGGCAAAGACTTCTGTAGTCATTGCAAGAACAAAAAGAAGATGGTGAGAATTTATAATTTGCTAGTTTCTTTTTTTTTTTAAGCAGTCTACTCTAGGTGAATGTGGGTACCACTGACGTTTTCATATTCTCACATGCATGGTCAAGTGTATTGTGTACCAGTATGTTAATTAGTTATGAGTTCATGGCATGAGGTGTCCATGTTATCATTTTAACTGATTATAATATTATAGACAGTGATCGGTTAATGTTAGTCATGTTGTTATTGCTCTTCAGCCAAAGACCCTGTTACATCATTGCGTTCATTTTGATTCATCTTGATCCTTTGGTTATTTCTTTTATGTTATAATTATTTCAATGTAGACTGGATTCTGGTGGCTTTATTTAATGAAAATATGGTTACAGAATTAAAGAAACTACCAAATATGGCATGTGCTCTCTTTTCAGTGCAACAAGCAGTTTTAGAAGGGGTGTCACTGATGATGATCCGATTATCTGGGGATCGAGTTTGAAAAACAGTTGAATTTTGTATAATTATCCACAAGCAGCATGACCAGCCAGAGTGTAATTACATGTCAGATTTCAGTATTTTCTTTCCAGTGCAGCAAAGTGCACAATACTGTATGTGGTGTGTGTTTTGATTGGCCAATGCACAATTTTGAAGGCACATGGCAGTGTTTTCATTGGTTAAAGCCAACCCGAAGTCCAGAGTACAAAGAATTACATCATCAAGAGCATTCATTAACATGACTCAGAAAAATCACAAATTTGCATAATAAGCTAGTGTAATTGAAACCTTCAGTGAGTGCTCAAGGTTATACAGCCCACTTCGAAAGACCTAAACACACTTCCTGCACATATCTTTGTAAAGTTGTGAAGATTTTAATCCAGTAGTCTGTGCGCATAAATAAGTTTTGCCGAATTTAGGAAGTTTGGAAGTCTTGCATGCGCCGTGACAGTTCTATATTATTTTAGAACTTGGTAAACAATACTACCACAGATCTACTAACCGTGTCGCGATTTTCCAGTGCGCATGTCAACCGCACCACTGCAGAGAACGATTTAACAGACAGTTGGTCATCTTGATGTGTCGCGCACATGACTTGAGTGACCTTTCAGGCCAGCCAGGGGCGGTAGTGGGATACCAATATACCCGGTTTTTTTTCCCCATCAGATACAATAAGTAAAAACTGTAGAACGTGTGAATTGCTTGAGACCTAAAATTATGTTCAAGCATTTAATTCATGTCTAGAATAGAGTAGAATAGAATAGAATAGAAAACCTTTATTTTGAAACGATAAGTCTTAAAAGCGAAAAGCGTGGTCTATATACCAACACCTAAAATTCATGAAAAACCAGATACTTTACACCCGAATTGTAACATAAAAATACCATTATACCTAGTTAAAAACGGCTCTAGAAGCCATATACCCAAAACCCCTGATTGGACCTGACCTTTCGTGCAGTTTTAAGTGACTGTTCATGGAAAAACTGCACAAAATATCGAAAGATGTTTTTCAAGGCAAGCCTTCGGTTCTTTTTTTCATTTTTGTCTGCAAGAGAATGCTTCGATGAGCAATTTCGGCGGTTACTCTGACCATGTCGCGAATCCTAAACCATTCGATAAGCGTTTTCTTTCTCAAACCCTGAACAGAAATTAAATTATTTATTGATGTCAACAATGTGATTAGTGACTTTGGAATGGATAAACTATTTTCCCTCATTAGCTATGCAGAATATACCGCGGTCAATATCACCGCCTCTGATGCAGAAAACTCCAGGTTCAAATTGCAATAGTGCAATATGCATGAGTTATTTTTTATTTTATTCGTTTCTTTTTTTTTTTTTTTTTTTATTGCTTTGTTTGTTTTGTTTTCTTTTTTTTACAAGAATATTATTATTATCAATGGCTGACCTGTAAAGCAATTTGTGAGTTTTAAAGGGATATATATTGACAGGGTACAGACAAATAGACTCTAACGTTATGATAAGCGCAATGCGTCCGATGTAAGGAGAACAGGCTTATCTTTTCTCTTGTCCCCGCGATTTTCCAGTGCACGTGTCCAACACGCACCACTGCAGAGAAGGATTTAACAGGCAGTTGGTGACGTGTCGCGCATATGACTTGAGTGACCTTCGAAGCGCTTTTACTTTGTCCGCTACTAAAGACCTTGAAACATAGGCATCTGTTAGTCGCGAAGTATCCGTCTAATCCTTGTCTACACACGCCCCCTGTCCACAGCTTGTAGGCGAGGGTAAAGTGTTGGATAGCTTTAAACCTATCGTTGCAAAAATAAGAGTTCATCAGGTTCGCTTTTCCTGCGTCCGTGAATTCCATGATGTTGTTTTCCCTTTTAAGAGGCCCGATGTTTTTGCGGACCTTGGGGTTTGTAGCCCCCTTAAGAATGACAGTATGTGCTCGAGGACTTGACTTCACTAAAAATGTTGGGAAAAATAGGCTGATTTAGCTTTTCTTAGGTCAGTTATAACTTTATTCCTAACTTTTTTGTAATTAGACCATTGCTCAGGACGTTTACAAGAAATTTCCGCCTTAAAGGGTCTGTACCTTCGGTTAATTTGTGACGAATTATTATTGGCCTTATTTCCTTCCACGGAGCATGCTCATTGCAAATATCGTCGAATAATCGTTCCCAAACCCATAGCTGGTCGTCGGGCTCTTTAAAGATGGATAATTTTTGGAGTTGGTCTTTTGTTTTGAGCCGAATGGTCGCGTAAATTAAATCGTGGTCCGATATACCCAGTGGGAATACACTAGAAGAACTGATGAAATCCTTTCTCTCCTCTTCCTTATCAATCTTTTCTTTTCTTTTTTTTTTTTTTTTTTTTTCAATCCTAATTAGTGATAAAAGTCAGACAGGAAATAATGTTATATATCTCCTACTTGACGCTTTTTGCGTCATTTATGGACGTAAATATTCTTGGCTTACATGAGCTCATAGTAAACACCTCTTAATCACGTCCTTAAGAACCGTAAAGCCAAAACGCAGTTATGTCAATAGTTCCTCTCCAAACTTAGGCATGTATTTTGACTTGTTCCATCATAACAACGAAATTCGCCCGATGGCGTCGTACGAAAAACACCCCAAAATGAGCTTTTCTCCCTGACCATTTTTCATCAAGCGATTTAAGACAATAAAACCCTATTGTTTAAAACAATTTTAACTGTTAATTTAAAAACTGCCAAAAGTACAATACGTCCCGTACATATTTCTAAACTAACCCAGTGATCACACTGCGTAAAAGCACTCAGACAACCAGTTGCAAAATTGTTGTGACACTACTCGCTATTGTAAGAAATCTGTAACATGTGGCACATACCCCCTCATTCCATTCCGGATTATCCCTTAGGGCAGGCCCGACTAGTGTTTCAGGCAATGAGAATCCATGTTAGAGTTTGTTTGTCACGTGTCAAAACACCGTCAAAACAAACCCACACTTTTCAAAATGGCAGATCCGTGGATGATTGTTTAAACTTTGAGCGCGCTTCAGAATGCTACATTTTGTTTATATTTCGAAGGAGAAATAACGGTGTATCGATATTACGCAATTTGATTGTTGTTAAGTTACACTGGGGACATGTGCAGCTGTGTTAGAGGATACCATGTGTTTTGAGCCAAATGGCGTAGTCTGTACTTCGACGTTGTCTGTACGCACGTACACACGTGCGTACCTGAAAAAGTCAAAAAACTGTTTTCTTTCAATGTTTTGTTTTTGATCCATTTGAATTCCTTTATCCTTTCACAGTGAAAGTAGTTTGGACTCAAGAATGTTTGTTTCTTTTTCAAACGTTTGGTATCGAATAGTTCATCTTGATCGTAAAACTCCTCGCTTTCCCTGCTGCTGCTCAATGTTTTGGACATAAAACTGGCTCAAGGAAACCCATACGAAGTTACTCTATGACAGTAAAAGGACTAATAACCGTGAAGTTCCGCTTTTAGGCTTGGCTAAATATTTACCGTAAAAGCTCTATATTAAGCCCCCATCTCTATCAACCCCTCCCCCTCTAATAAGCCCCCGCTAGACGTCACTTCTGTAATAAGACCCCCTCCCCCCTCTCTAACAAGCCCCTCCACCACTACTTAAGATTTAGTAAATAACTCTCTCCTATTCCCTTTGCGAAATCCACTTTATGCGGCCCGGTTAGTTTTTTTTCTTTTTTAAACAAATGTACACTCAAACACATAATACTATTCGCTTCTCTTTATTCAATAACTAAGTTTCACTGCAGTTGTTTGAGTTTCGTCGAAAAACATAAACGGCGTGTTTAAGATTTCAATAAGCCCCCCACCTAATAACCCCCCCCCCCCCCACACACACACACACACACACACACACACCGTTAATAAGGCCTGAAATTAAATAAGCCCCCGGGGCTTAATAGAGCTTTTACGTATATTATTTTAACCTTAGGGATACTTGTCTGGTGGTGTAATGATGTAAATAGCAAGCGGAATGGAAAAAAGTGAACGCATTGTGGTCACCTCGTTTTATAGCCTTGTATCGGCCTGTCTTCGCTCTGATAGAGCTTTTCCGGTATATTATTTTAACGCTAGGGATACTCGTTTGCGGTCTAATGATGTAAATAGCAAGCGGAATGGAAAAGAGTGAACGCGTTGTGGTCACCTCGTTTTATAGCCTTGGATCGGCCTGTCTTCGCTCTTATAGGCTTTCCATGACAGATTATCACTTTGCCATCCTCACTGACAAAATTAAAGAGCAGGATGAAGAAACTGAAGAAAAGCTTCAGCAGACGCCACTTCGGAGCGTTATAAGCGTAAAGAGGATCAAAACGCCACTTCGGAGCCTTATGTCAGATGCGGGGTTGTCCTCGATTTCGTAAACATAAGGAAATCGACTTTTAAGGAGATAATTTCTGAGTTTGTTGGAAAAAAGGCGGATGATTAGTCCTGTACCTGTGACGGAAGAGTAGATACAACTTCTATGAAAGCTATCGGCAATTATATCTGACATAGCCTCAGGATTTCGGTCTGTTGTTCATGGAGATGTGGACAAACACGTGGATTGTTTACGCAGATTTTTGAGAAGCCCGAACTTAAATTAAACTTGACTAGGTCATAATTACGTCATTGTAGGTGCTTTACAAGGAAAACAATGCTGGTCAAAAACAATGTGGTACACAGCGCTAAAAAATCACCATTTTGTGAACTAAAGTCTGAGATACCACTAACCTGTTAGCTCAATCAGCCAAATTCGTTCTATCGCGCTCCGCGTTTTCGAAACAGGTTTGGGTTTTCTGTTCGGCCAATCATCTCAGTGGGGGCGGCGATATGCAAATCAGAACGCAGCACGTTATGATTGGGCTTATTTGCATAACTCCGCACTGAATCAGAATATCACTCCTTTACAAGCACAAATTAAAATATTCATGTTTTTCTGTTTCAAGGAATACTGTTAATCCCATTTTGTGGCGGGGCTGAAAAACAATTACCAGATTAATATTGAACCTCTTGTAATCATTCAACCAGAGGTATCAGTAATTGTTGCATTGATTTGACAAGTTAAAAATAGGAAAAGATAGCATAGAAATTGGTTGTTAAGGAGAAGTGATTGCATTGTATTTTGATCAAATAGAAAGACTGAAGTTGTGTTGATTATGATTTCTGGACACTCAAAGGAAGAACGAAGGAAAAAAGGAGGAACGGTCGGCTCTGTGGAAACATTGCAAAGAGAAACACGGCAATGAAATGCAGACATTTAAAGTAAATGTTACTGGTTCTTATGCCGATGACGCCATGCTAAGACAAATATCTGAGGGTGTCCGGATAGACAAAGTACCAGAAGGCTCACTGATTAACTCTAAGAATGAATGGAACTATTTCCACGTCCCACGCGCGATCATCGCATGTGACAGCGCACCCTCTACGATATAAGTTCGCTTATATGACGCCAAAAAGTTCTCAAACAGTTTTAATGTATCTTACATGAATTACTAAGCATATTGACTGAAGAGGCTCGAAGAGCGAAATATATTTCAAATTGTTAGTTTTTATTTTACAGTTTTTACAATTTTTAGTGCGTCGAATGTGTACAAAGACGTGATGTCTTCTTCTAGTTCAAGTTCAAGTTTTTTTTAAGCAATGCCTAATGCAAAGCCTTTTATTTTAAATTACCTTAGCTGTAATTTCAAAATAAAACCTGAAGACATTTAACATTACATTATGATTTAACCCGGGATTAATGAATGTATGGTATAGCCAGCAGGATTTCAAGCACCCACAAACATGTGACTCACCTTGCATTAAGAAGTATCAGAGAAAAGCACCCTTAAAAAAGACATTTAACATTACATGATGATTTAATCCAGGATTAATGACTGTATCGTATAGTCAGCAGGATTCAAGTACCCACAAACATGTGATTCCCCGTGCATCAAGAAGTACCAGAGAAAAGCAGCCTTAAAAACAATAGACCAGGGAGATAATTTATTTTTTAATCATTTTATTTGGACATCTTCTTGGCTGATGAAAGGACCTGAAATAAAATATAGACAGCATCAACTATACCTGCTTTGAATGTACTGAATTCAACAGAAGTGTACAGCATCAGTATTGGTGTTAGCTGAATACACAGGAATTCCACCAATTTTGTGACATTCTCGAATACGTTGTTACTATGGCCTCATATTTTGTTGGCTCTATTAAAAACTCAAGTAGTGTCTGAATCCTTTTGTCCAATTTTTACCTCTATTTTGGTGCAAGCAAACTGATAGAAATTGTTGTTTGTGGCTCGTATATATTTATATTTTCATAACCTGTGAAATGTTGATTGGAAGTTTGTTTCAGTTGAGCAATTCAAGTGAACTCAAGTAGCAAAGGAATGAACCCATGTTTTCGTAGCTAGGTTAAAGTTTCCAGCCAAGTAACGAGCATTGAGTTTACTCGTCGCACGAGTCAAGTTCGAGTCACGAGTCAGGTTTGAGTCAGGTTCCGGAAACTTTAATGCCTAACCTTCAAAAAAAATTAGTTGTCTGCAAAGCTGGGATTTGGCATAATGGTACTTCAAGAACACTAGAATCAGTAAAAAAATCCGAATGAATACAGAAAATTCGAAAAATACGATAATCTGAGCTAACTCTCGACTTATTTTGAAATGTGATCCGAAAATGGCGGCTACCTTGATGTTTCCTCATTAAAAGTTCCGGATCATTATTTTACGTGTCAGAAAACAAACGATTTCTTACGACCCGCGCGTCTCTTGCAAACCGTCCGCTATGTTCCTCAAGAGCAATGGCTTTGTGACGCCACTGATGTCCTAAAAATAGTGATAATGAGGGCCCGGTTGCTCAGAAGCTGATTAACTTATTAGCATAAACTTTGGTTGCAGTTTGTAACTTTTGGATGAAACTTTTTTCATTTTGTAACTTTTTGATGAAACTTTCTTTGCTGCTTTTTGCTTTTTAGGATTGACGTCCTCTAATCTAAACTTTTGCATAATATCAGCGTTGAACAACATTTGTGGATAGAGAAATAAACTCCTTGGTTAATTTTTTTTATCTTGGATTAGGGTTCATCGGCTTTCGAACAACCGGGCGGACTGGATTCTTCCTCATTCAAAGGTGTTCGTGCCCGTTTCGAGCATGCAGATGTTGTACTGCAAGCAACTTTGATAAGAGTGGGGAGATAGAAAGCGCAAGACACTGGAAAATCTGGACCATTTACAGAGTTAATGAAATGTCTGTGAATCTTAAATTTACAGACTTTTTATGAGAGTTCAAATCTGACCTACTTTTACATATGGCATACAAAATATCTGTAAAATCATTTTTATAGATATTTTAAACACTTTTTGTGGTATTCCTTTTTATAATGTTTATGAAATGATTATGAAATTTAACTGCTGAAATAAGAAGGAAAACTGAAAAATTTACAGAGTTAACAAAATCTCTGAAGAATGTTTGTAAATTTGACATTTACAAAGATTTTCTATGGTTATTTTATCCACTAAAATCTCTGTAAATCGGTACAAGTATAGCATTTTAAAATCTCTGTAAATTGACACAAGCAGGACATAACCCCCATGATGCGGAGTTAAGTTAACTGAGTTACTACTGTTGGAGTTATTATAACTCCAAAAGGGTAGTGTGCGGCTTTTGTCTTGGCTTTCAACAGCGCTTGTTTTTAAATGGGAAGCAGTGCGCGGCAAAGAAGGACGGCCTCAAAACTATTTCCTCGCCAAGTTTGTGCTTCCCGAGCGGCTGGGCTGATTTCCCTTTTGGGCGCCATAAGCATTGGCCGTTTGGCCGAGAGGCAAAGTGTTTAAAAATAAAAGGTAGTAAAGTGCGAAAGAGTCGTTTGAAAGACAAACCATACTTTCTGGGCTTAGCCCTTCACTGGAGGTATGTAGATGATTTGAAATTGCGTACTATTGTTCTTTATTATCTTCTGACCGAGAGGGAGCTCGAGGGAGTTGGGTTAGACTTGGGCATGCGCAAACGAGTTCATTCCCGGTAGGCAATTTGTAGTTTTGGCGCCCGTTTCAACTCAAACTTCGACTCGTGGAAGACAGTTTGGAAGGAATTTCTCCCACTTCGAATGGCTTTTTAGCTCAAGATCATAGAATAATGGAATTTAATAGTTTTACAACGTATATGCGACCGGTTGGCAAGCTTCTTCCACGGTAATCGAGTGCTGTTGGTTCAAGTTTTTGGTCTCCATGTTCAGTGATGGTTGCCTTGGTCTGCTGTAGATTTCAAAGGTAAGCATATTGGCCATTTTAGACTGTAATATTTCCAACATATAGTACTGGCTGGGTGTATGTATCTCAAATAGCTTGCTATACGAAGAAAATACAAGAGACTAGTGGTATTTTCCACGGTATATATGTACCACTCGAAAGCATTGCATAACTACAGTAGTACGTGCAGCTGTATAAAATTATGCTATCTTGCTAATTCATTACCGTGTTTGTTCTTAATATAAGCAAGGGTTAAGCTTACTGCATGTGCAGGTAAGGAATCGTCAGTAGCTAAGATTGCGGCAAACTAGGTGCTCAACTGGCTTACACTTGATTAGATCCATTGATTTACCTGTAGTTGGTGGCAAAGTGAGCTTTTGGTGTGATCATAAATTAATGTACTTGTACTTAAACTCAATTATAAATTTTGCTTTCCAAGTGTCTAAATTAGATGACAAGACTCCACTAATTATGTATACACTTACAAAATAATGTAAGACCCAAACTCTGTTTCGGGAGCAGGGTTAGCACAACAGTAATACAATGATTGTATTTAATTATGTATATGGAACTGTGTGGACATCTTTTGAAATTAGCTTTCCAATTTAAAGGCCTATTTTTCTCCCTTGGTCCAATGTTGGCATCTGTTTTTGTTTTGAAATTGTGCTGTTGTTAAAGGAAGGAAACATTTAGCTCTACACTAAAGCATACAGCTGTAGGAGCAAAACAAAGCAACACAGCAGTGTAGACCTCATCACAGAGATCTCATCAAGAAAGAAATTATCACTCAGTTTAGACAATTGTAGAATGCCCAATGGGGCATGAAAATTGCAGTTTATAAAGAGACACAATGACAAGTCAGATTGAATTGACACTGAAGAGTGGAGCCAAGCCACATAGTCCACTATGCAAACTGACCTTGAAGTAAAAACATCAAACATGAGGAAAACAGTTATCCAGACATATACACAATTTACTCATCATCAAATCGGTTTCCAAATTGCAGTAAGTTGGCCCTCAGTGAATTGGTAGAAACTTCAAGGTAAAAAGCACCCAACATAAAACCTCATTTTCTTGTTACAGTACATGTCGTGTAAGTACTTTAAATTTGATAAAAAACAATGCTGTATGAATTGGCCATTATCATGTTGCCACACTTGACTCTTCTGACTTAAAATGGGCCAAAATTTACAAATATAGATATACAAAACTTTCCCAAAGAGAAAAACAGAGCAGCCATTAATTATTGTGGGATAAAACAAGGGCTTCAAAGGTTTAAGGAATTTCATGTCACACGAAATTCATGAATTATTGGTCATGGCGTGTACAGCCCTGTAATGCATCAAGGCTGAAGATGGGTCTTTTAGTTTGAGTGTTCACATCTTCATTGAAGTGCCTACTGTTGTGGTAATGCAACTATTAATTCTGTTAGCCCTAACTCGACAAAAAAAATCGTGTGGTACAAAATTAATTCTGGCCACAGCTGCCATCCAATAAAGTCTGCTTGATTTGATATCAGTGACCTGACTTTTTTTACAATGAGAAAAGAAATAGAGACAAAGCTAATTTATAGTTCTATATTTTTATCCCAATCACAGTATACAGTAATATGTCAATTAAATTACACTGTAGTTGGCTTGCTTTATTTACCGGTACTACAACTGTACATGTATCACGTACAAATGACCTTCAAAGGCTGTTTATTTTTTCCATAATAAGTACCGTGCTTGTGTCCAGGCAAGTATTTGGGGTGTTAAAACATAAATCTCTATCCTGCTTGATTGTATTTGAAATGCTTGGAGCCTTACACTGTACTTTTGTTTTGCAACAGTTGTGCTAATCAGCTACTGAGTATTGTATGGCATTTGCCTCCTTTTACGGGTCGGTACATTTCACTGACCCCCAGTCCATGGACTACCATGATGGACTACCGAAATGGACTACATATATGGACTGCTAAATGGACTACCAAAACTGGACTACCCTTAATTACCTACCTTGAAAAAAAAAATAGTTAAGTTTGGTTGTTTTCATCGATTGATCGTGATTATTTTTTAAATGCTGCTGTTCAGCTGTTCTGCAGGCGCATTCACTCGTCGTGCATGATGGCTGACAGGCTGCAGCTGGAGTAAAAATTTGATTTATAATCTTCCAGATGATTCCTTGCCTGGCTGTCATGATGCTCAAAATGGTAAGTGACAGAAGAAGATACAACTCAAAAATAGATCACATGACCAGGCCCAGGGGGGTACTCCCTGAAAAGTTGGGTGGGGGTGCAGCCTGCTTCCCAAAAGCCTTACCTTATTTAAAGTGCACCTAGCCCTAAGAATAGTTATTCTTTCCGCTAATAATTTTATAATACTTTGTACATATTCCAAAAACATGTAGCATTTATTTCCAGCCTTTAGAGTTTTTTTATAGGGCTTACAATAAACTATGCATCATTTGGTACATGACCAAGTCAGCTGGGGCGTGGGTCTACTGCCCAGTTGACTATTATGTATGCATGTTTACAAAGACGCAGTGCAATGAAAATCAGTTTGTGACTTTAACTGGGGAAAAGACCCACGCTCCTTACTACCTTGATCGTGTGACAGATGACGGCTAATGTCGTAACTTTTACAGCCTGTAAAAACTCACGATTTGGTTATAAAAAATTAAAGGCGCAATGCGTTTTGAATAGGTGCAAAGATTAATTTTAGCGAAAAAAATATTTCAGTGTTGGGGGCACTTAAAGACCAAAATATCTGTGATTTTCCCTACCCTATCTATAACGAACGATTATAAATTCAAAGTTTTACTCACCATCCAGCATGTCAGCCATCACACGAGACGAATGAATATGCCTGCAGAACAGCTGACCAGCAGCATTTAAAAGATAAAAGATGGTGAAAATCACGATCAATCGATGAAAACAACCAAACTTTACTAATTTTTTTTTCAAGGTAGGTAATTAAGGGTAGTCCATTTTTGGTAGTCCATTTAGCAGTCCATATAGGTAGTCCATTTCGGTAGTCCATCATGGTAGTCCATGGACTGGGGGTCAGTGAAATGTACCGACCCTCCTTTTACAGACTGTAGTGATAGCTCACCCAAGTATTACAACTGTCAGTGAGACCATCACTGTATGAGAGCAGATCAAAGGCAAGTGGAACTATCTAAAATTTTTAAAGTTATTTTTTTGCATCATAAGGTGGTACATGTATGTTCACTTCTTTTTGCCTTTTTTTAACTTTTACAATAATTAGTCATTCAACAAGTTTCAGTTTATGGCTTGTAATGAGAATGTGCAATGAAGACCATACTGTAATTACAGTGTATTCTCCTGGATTTCTGAAATTTCATTACTGCTGGGGTGTTTTTCATACCTACAGACTGTATGATTGTCTAGTTGTTGTGTGTAATAAAGAATAACATTTAAGATGGCTTCATGTTCATGGAACAAGCGTAAAACTCCCAAGCCCAACCATATATGCATGTGCCATTGCAGCATTAACACCAATCCTTTAAAAAGAATCTCCCTTAATGTTTGCGTCATCCCTGCAAACTGCAATGATGCTTGGTCATGAGAAGGTTAAGACACAGTGTTGACATGCGTGAGCATACAAAATAATTATAAGACTGTCTTCTGGCCTGCCATCATGGCTTGTAACACTTAAAAACTAGATCATGTTTTCCAGAGACCTACACTAAGACCATCTACATGTAACAGTATTGTTTGGGAGATCATAACAGTAATCATCCTCTGGCACTCAAGATTTGAATCTTTGAATTTTTCAGCCTGGCCAATGTAGCATTTTGTATTGTGTTAACATGCACATATTTTTCAATATTTAAGCTCATATTTTCATTCCGGTTTCTGAACTGTACAGTTCAGTGTATACTTGGCCTTGACATCCGGTTTTTTTAATCTTCAGGCTGAATACATGTAGTTATGTGCGCAGTACAGTATATGGCAGACTACTTTACAGTGTATGCTCAAGTTGCAAAGAAAAGTAAAACCTTTTAAGGTAAGAACTTTCTGTAACATAGCATGATGAAGGAATGTGACCATTATTGAACCTTTTGTCGTCTTCGGAATTTTTGTTCCACCTCATGCAACCTTGATCCAGTGTAACAAAAAAGATCACATCAGCATGATGGGCTTGTGATTTCTTTTAAGTCCTGGTCAAACTATTGAACAAAGTTGGATTTAACATTGCAAGATTGTTCGACCGTTTGACCGCCCATGTTGGATGATGTTTGTCAAACAATTTTTGCTAGATCAAGTGTTGGATAGAGTTTGCTTTTGATCAAACATTACGCCCAACAATATTATTCTGCTCAATGAAAAAACGTTGCAGTGTTTTGCCGCTCTTCCAACAAAGCTTTATCCTGATGCAAGTCACATTCACCCTGCTAGCCAATCAATAGTTGCTATTTTCGTGCTCTCTTTGCAGATGTCCCGTTCAATAGCGTTTAAAATTTCTGAGAACTGATCTGGGCTTGTTGATTCTAATCATCTCCCTAAACACGGGTGTATCTTGCAATGATAACTGTAAAACGGTTTGGAACATACCCTTTTCAGCTTGTTCTCTCAACCATTCCATGATTTTTTCTCACTTCACACCGAACACTGAACAGCTCTGGTACCATAAACATTAACGCTAAGCACTTTTGTTTCCACTTTAGTGCTACAGTGTATGTTTTAAATTACATTTTAGCGTCAAGTTGTACCAGTAGCTTGTTTTGCCACAGACTATAGTTTGGATACATGTACAATGTAGTTTGGCCAGGGCTTTACACTACACTGTATGTCTTAAATTACTGTACTCCCACTTTAAAAGAATGAATAATGCTGTAAATACATGTATATTTGTCCATACCCTATGATCACCAGTTAGGTGAACTATCTAATGTTAACCGATTTCAAAATTAATTGGAAAGTTTGTTACTTTTCAAGAAAGGCTTCCCTCCTGATGCATTCAGAGAACTGTGTTTGCTGATAAGTCATATTCATCGTTACAATACTAGACATTGCAACTGTACTGTGTAGAACTAATATCAGACAGTTTGCAATAAGTTTCCAGACCTTCTTTCATTCAGAAATTCAGAATGCTGACAGTATTTCTCTGTTGAAATCTGAATTAAGAACATTACTCCTCTATTGACTACTCCTATTTTGAAAGTGTTGTTTTATGTTTTGCTGCTGGTGTGTGTTTGTTTGTGTGCTTGCTTTTTACACGTAACCTAAGTGTAACATGATAGTAATGCATGAAACCCCAAACAGAAAATCGAAAAAAATCCGAGTTCCAGATGGGATTGGAACCCACTACCCTCTGCGATCTAGACGGACGTTCTAACCACTGAGCTACTGGTGAGCAATGGTGAAATGTGGGCTTTGACTGGAACTCCATCACGCGGTCACACAGCCATCTTTGATATGCCTCAATATGCATCTTTGATATGCCTCAATGTGACTGCGTGATGCAGTTATGTATGTGCTAGTCATTATTTGGCTGTGTGACCACGTGATACGGTTCCAGTCAAAGCCCACATTTCACCCTTGCACACCATAGAGTGTCCAGTAGCTCAGTGGTTATCCATCTAGATTGTGGAGGGTCGTGGGTTCGAATCCCATCTGGAACTCAGATTTTGTTTTCGAGTTTCTGTTTGGGGTTTCATGCATTACTACATGTATCATGTTGTATTTCTTATTTCACTCACTTTGTAACCTAAATGAATTGATTAATTAAATAAGCTACATGTATGCCTAAAAATCATGATTTCCAAGTTGTAATTTTTTAGGAGCCCGTAGCTCGTAGAAGCCCCAATGGTTTCTTTATGGACATCCTCGCCATTATGTTTCTCATTCTTTTCTTATTTATTTATCTTTTGTATCTTAATACATATTTATCTTGTAACAATGTGTAAGAAATATGGAAAAAAATAAATTGAAACTGTTGAAATTGCCTGCTCCAAAAAAAAAAACATTCATCTTTCCTATAAATAAAAATTAATGTGACCTGCAGTACAAGCAATTTTTTCTTCTAGCCAATCTGGTATCATACATAATTATGTGCTACATAGTCCTTTGAAGTTTACCCCCTAATAGTAATTTCCTTTTCATACCTTATACATGCTACTGTAACAGAGTAAGGTACATGTACTTGTCATTGCCACCACATTAACTCTACTCAATTTTTTTTGCCTTTATGCAAACTGTAATAAGTTAAGCCTATACTAAGCATGAAATAGCCTCCACAGTGAAGTCTTATTGTCCATGCTTTTCCTTGAAGGCATAATGTATCATGTTACAATGCATGTAAGTTACGGAAGCTTTTCACAGCCAATAACAGTCCCTAGTCCAGGCAAACCAAGTCTTTAAAATAATAAATCTTTGTGTACGGTTGACCCACCAAATCTTTCCTTATTGATGGTCTATCCAGTGTTGACCAATTGATGCACATACAGTACACTGTAATAGCCTCTTATGCAGCTGTTACTTACATGTTGGTCGTATTCTCCCTCCCCACCAACATCTGCTGAACGGAGCCGGACATTCCCTTCCCAGGAACTGATTAGTCACATCATGGCTGTTAAATTTTGGTGGCTACATGTAAGTTCCTGTAGCCTCCTTTGCAGCCATTTTTGTCAGTTCTCTTCTCCCTCCAGATTGAATACTTAGACACAATGGGAATGGAATTTCCAGCTTAGTTCACCAGACATTAGTGGGGAGGGATTAAGGACAGACCCAAACAACAGCTGCAAAGGAGGCTAATGCACATAAGTGATGTTTTCAACATTAAGGAATACATGTACATGCAAATGTATATCTATATGCGTAGATACATAATTATATTATGTGTTGTATCATACAAATCAAATGCTAGCATTTTCTTTGTTCCTTCAATCAGTTTAGTTCATTTAAAGTCTTTTTTTTTTCTTTTACAGAAAGAAAAATAGCACATCAGAGTATCAAGGACACCAACTTCATTGCCAAAGGAATTTGTCTTGGGTGGTCATCTATTTATGGTCTGGGAAAAGCCATCAGTATAATTCTCATTCTTTCTATCTATTTTAACCCCTCTGAACAGGCGGGTAGCACGCCTCATACAGTTCAGTAACATACGTGTAATCTTTCATTCTCTCTATCTAGTTTAATCATAACGAGCCAGAGATAACCGGAAGTTAAAAAATCTCCCAAGTCTAGTTGCTAAGGAGTGACGTTATAGGCCTGCATAAGAGCCGTCAACGTACTCCATTTGTGGTTTCACTGCAGGAGCATCTTCGCACACCTTGAAAGAAGTATTGTTTTTGCCCTTCAGCGGCAGAATTTAATTTACCACCACGCTGCACGCTTACGCCGTGTTCTCATGCCATTTTATGGCTTTACTTGTAAGACAAAACGCTAGTTTCGTCAAATGTTATGCTTTAGCGATTTGTTGAGATTTTCAAGGGGATAATCGGCATATTTCAGTATGTGATGGCCAGAAATTACAGCTTCTGAAAGCCTTTTCAAACTACCAAGTAGTTTAGGACTCTGTGTATGTTTGTGCGAGGAAAATAGCAATAGTAAAATATTCAAGTGATTTAGAATATGTAACTTGCAGATAAAAATTTAGGCAAATGTTACAATTCTTTTCTTGTTCATCCAGGTTGAAGTCCTGGCATCACTGTATGCCTGAGTGCTTCTGGGATATATAACATGAATAGTTTTATGAAGTGCAGATAAAAATCTAGGCAAATGTTCTATATCTTTTCTGGTTCATCCAGGTTGAGGTCCTGGCATCACTGTATGCCTGAGTGCTTCTGGGATATATAACATGAATAGTTTTTTGAAGTGCAGATAAAAATCTAGGCAAATGTTCTATATCTTTTCTGGTTCACCCAGGTTGAAGTCCTGGCATCACTGTATGCCTGAGCGCTTCTGGGATATTTAACATAGCATTTTTTTTTAAATGCAGATAAAAATTTAGGCAAATGTTCTATATCTTTTCTGGTTCATCCAGGTTGAGGTCCTGGCATCACTGTATGCCTTAGTGCTTCTGGGATATATAACATGAACATTTTTTAAAGTGCAGTTAAATGTAGGAAAATGTTCTATATCTTTTCTGGTTCATCCAGGTTGAGGTCCTGGCATCACTATATGCCTGAGTGCTTCTGGGATATATAACATGATCAGTTTTATGAAATGCACATACAAATCTAGGCAAATGTTCTATATCTTTTCTGGTTCATCCAGGTTGAGGTCCTGGCATTTCTTTGCAGAACAATAACACGTTCGGATAAAATGTTTTTTGTTTTTCGGGAACGTTTTCCTTACTTTAATGCCCTTCAGACTAATTTAGTCCTTGGAGAGTTCGCCAGCATTTTCCAAGTTAAACAAATTTTAACAATCGGGAGAGAATTAGAAAAAGGAGAAGTTGTATTTTGAAATGATGATTTCGATACCGTCGCCGTTGTCGCTTTTCCTGCCAAGGTCGGTTTCGGAAGTCGAATAGTGAAACTTCCATTTCGACGTCTGCCGAGGTTATTGAGGAATTATTCAACGAGAATTTTATCAGTTCTTAGGGAAACCGTACGGATAGTAAAACTTTTGTTCATGGGCACGCAACGATATCACATATTGAAGCGAATTATTTTAGCTCAGTGATGTTAATTTACTTTCACGGCGTTTAAGAAGAGTAATACTTGCAGACTGATTTGTGTATATTACTCCCAAATATGTTCACTATTACCATGTATTGCAAGTATCTTTGATTTAGGAATACAAGCGAATTTTAATTAGCGTTCAAAAGAGATATATATCCCTCCAAAAACAAAACACATAATAGGGCTGTTTATACGAGAGAAAATAAGCCACGGATTACTCTGGCCGCGGCTTACAGAAGACGCGAAAGGAACCATTTATACAAGTAAAAACTCCTAGGCCAGGATAAGCCGCAGCTTGAGAAAGCCGTGAATGTAGATTTTGTACCATTTATACGGAGTGTTCGTGTCTTATGTAATCCGTGGCCAGAGTAAGCCGTGGCTTATTTTCTCTCGGATAAACAGCCCTATTGTTTTTCCCATATTGCATGCGAAAGAGAAACAAAGAAAACTTGAGTCTTTGGTTGTAATTTAGTGCTATTTTCTGGAACCGGTGAGCCTACCTCAAGAGTAATTATTCACCAAAACCAAAACAAACTATTGGGTATCGTTTTCCGGTTCCCGCAGTCACTTTTCGAGTGCATCAGGTCTAAAGATAGAATTTAATTAAACTCTCGTCATAAATAAACGATCGCGTTTAAGGATTATGACAGATAAGCGTGAAAATTGACGCCCCATATCAAACAGAAACGAGTACCAGACGCGATTCAATTACATTGGAATGTTCAGAGTAGCTGGATATCCTGCTGAGATTGGTGGCAAATTGCCCCCTATCTCAGCGGGATCCAGTGGTATTTTTGTGGTTGCTAAGAACCTCTGGCTCGTTATGCCTCTGAACTGGCGGGTGGCACGCCTCATACAGTTCAGTGTAACATACATGTAATCTCTCTTTCTCTCTATCTAGTTTAATTCCTCTGAACTGGCGGGAGGCATGCCTCATACAGTTCAGTGTAACATACATGTAATCTCTCTTTCTCTCTCTCTAGTTTAACCCCTCTGCACTGGCGGGTGGCACGCCTCATACGGTTCAGTGTAACATACATGTAATCTCTCTCTCTCTATAGTTTAATTCCTCCCTACTAGCGGGTGGAACGCCTTATGTTGTCCAGTGTAGCATGCGTGTAATCTGTCTTTCTCTCTGTCTAGTTTAACCCCTCTGAACTGGCGGGGGGCACGCCTCGTACAGTTCAGTGTAACATAAAACATTAGTAACTCCAATTGTGAGTTATACCAGCAGCCGTTTGGAATGAAAATATAATTTTCCAGTGTTTATAAGAAACGATAAAGCTAAGGGACGTAAATTAAACAACTTCTGCGGCAATTGCAATAGAAAGGATACCTTTTTCATGCCGTTAAATGTTCAGTGGCGATGGACTGGCAAGCTCGGCCCTGAAAAGTTCACGGCCACTGACGTTTTTAGCGTTTTTCAGGTCGCTTTAGTACCAGCTCACGTTAACATTTTGCAATAAAATACATATCTTTTGAAGATACAGTATTGCCTGTACTTGATTTATCGACAGACACTTTGTGGTCCAGCTTTTGTTCACTTTTTAGAGACATTTTGTTGGGATTTTGTGTTCTGGCGTTTCATCCTGGTTTGTTTCCCTCTGTCTTTTACAGAGAAAATATGAAGATTTTGCTGAGATTTCACATGGTACTCCTTGTATATTTTACAAACATTACACCCACTTTTTATTAACATTGTGTGCTTTTTATTTGTGTACATTTTATTAACTTTTCATGCAGTTATTTTGGTTCGATTTTTACGAAGATTTTATGGACATTTTATGTTCTTTATTTTACAGAGTTTTTTCCTAGAGTTTTTTTTACAGAGAATACCTTGAGATTTTACAAGGATTTTTACAAAGTTAATGAAATCTCTGTAAATTTTGCTTACAATTTACACAGAAAACATTGAGATTTCACAGACATTTAATGAGATCTGGACGCGTAAAATTCTGTCGAATCTACAGACATTTTATAGGGTTCATAAAATCTCTGTAAGTGTGCACGTTTACAGACATTGCAATTTACAAAGGAAATGTATACATTTTACAGAGATTTGACAAACTTTTTTTAAGTCTGTAAATGGTTCAAGTTTTCCAGTGAGATCATGGAGACATCATTAAAGCCCAAATAAGGCACAGTGTCTCAAGTAGTTTTGCAACTGGTTGTAGCGTGTGCACGGCTGCCCGTGGATGCTGATCTCACGTTGGAAAAAGGAAAGAAAAGAACTGGGAGGATGAGGAAGTCTTTTGTAAGACTTTTTTCTTCCAGTGCTTGCGCAAGATTTTGTTTCGCGGGTAAAAGCCTCTGCGCGGTGTTTTATCAGTTTTTTAAATGCAGATATATTTATTCGTTTCTTCACTATTTCACTAAAAATTGACGTACATAATTGATTTCATACTTAAAGACCATTTCTGGTATTTCAATTAAAATAGTAAATGTGCAGTGTCATGCTAATCATCTCGTACTTATTTCGGTCAACTATTTGACAAAACATGTTTTGGTATTTTTCTTATTCGTGCATTGGCTCAGTACTTGAAACGATGACCCGACTTTTCCGAGTAGAGGTTCCAAATACATATTTCATACCAGCTAACACAACAATAAGCTTTTTTACAGACTACTCCTGTTTTATTATTTATTTGTGAAGTGTTTGGTATTTCTGTAACTGAAACTGAGCTCTAAACACGACGACCACACAGTTTCCTCTCCGATCTAAGCCCATTTATAAACTCTGGGTTCACAAAAATTCAGTCTAGCCAAAGAAATCTTGAAAAAATATCCCGGCTTGAACGTGATTCGATGCAATGAGCACCTGCGTTCATAAATGCAATAGTCTTTCACACCTTTTAAGAAACTTTCACCTTCAGTGCAGTACATTCATCTTCTTCAATTAGAGCTTCCATGTGCATTGATTAAATTAACAGTGGTGAAGTCGCTGTTACTAGTCATTGTTTCACGACACAAATCTGTGAATTCTCTTTCCTTTATTACGCATGGAGAATCCTACACGAGAAAAGGAAGATATTAATTTTATTTTGGAGCTGTTAAAACAAAATTTTAGTGCCTGTTTTTTTTTTCCTAAAATATTGTTTTTACCATTAGCAAATAGAACTGATTTATATATTCGCCCCACCATGTACATCTTTTCATTATACAGTCAACTCTCTCGTAAGCGGTCACCCTAGGGAATTGGAAAAAGTGTCCGTTAGTAGAGCTCTCCACTTAAGAGCTCTCCACTTAAGAGAATTTTACCCAAATATAAATAGAATGCGTTACAGCGTTAAAAACTTCATGCAATACATCCCGTTTCAAATATTTCACTGAAATCACTGAATTATTAACAGTTTTTAACACTCTCTTTTATACTTTTCAGCAACTGCCACCGACAAACTATCAGTATCACCGACTGTTTCAGGTCTGTATGTAGTGTCGAAAAAAAAACATGCTAAAGTTTGCAAGAATATCACAGCTCGTAGTTGCTGTTTTAAGCCTCTCTTTTTCCTCGTTTGATGATCAAAGAAACGCTTTGCATAATCAGTTATTTCCTTTTTTGTTACTTTTCGTAAGGTGTAACAGACAGCGCATTGACGTCAACCATATTTGAGCCAAGTTCGTCGAACAGCCAATTTCAATCTTCAGCGTCATTACCAGGGAAAAGTTCGTGCATATCCAGTTCAATATTCAAAACAATATGATCGCTAAAATTAATCAGTGTTTCAATGTGCAGAGAGAACTGTTGTTTTGTATTGCTAAGTGTTGCGTGACATTGAAATTTGTTCAGTGAAATACTATTTTGAAGTAGAGGATCAAAAGTCTGATCTCCCGACAATAAGTGGTACTATGACTACCTTAATGAAAAATAATTGATGTCACGTGATCGGTACTTTTGACAACAAATAACAAAAGCGATGGCTAAGCTTAGCTTAAACATGGGTGGAATGGAAGGGGAGGGGGTTTGGAGAATAAATGTTTGTTTTGCCCTTAGGGTTAAGGTTCTGAGGCTTGGGGTAAGGCTAGATTGATGGGTTAGGGTTAAGTTAGGTTAGGTATAGGGTTAGGTTTAGGTTGGGGTTGGGGTTAGAGTTGGGGTTAGGATTTTGGCTAGGGTCAAAATATTCAGTGTCTTTCCTTCCATGTTGCACTTTGCTACAATAGTTAGCGCTTTGCGCACGAACTAGCTCCTGTTATTCGAAATATTTATAACCAGTCGCTTAAGGAGGGATACATCCCATCACTTCTAAAATCTTCCATCGTCATCCCAATCCCTAAGGTCACCCCACCAAGAGAAATAAAGAGCGATCTCCGCGTCATATCGCTCTCGTGCACACTGGCAAAAGTCATGGAGAGATTCACGTGCATAAACACTGCAACAGTTACATGGAAAAATCGACCCGCGACAGTTTGCGCGTAGAGGCCACTTAAAAAAAAAAGATGCTCTTCTATTCATGTTACAATGCATTTACGAGGCAGTAGACTTTGGTGATCTAGGAGCCCGGATCTTCTTCGCTGACTTTTCGAAAAACTTTGATCTAATTGACCATAAATTCTTAATGACTGAGATGCGAAAACTAGAGGTTAAGCCCGCGCTTAACAGTTGGATTTTTGCGTTCCTAACAGATAGACAGCAAGCTGTAAGAATAGGTACAACCTTATCAAGTTGGAAATTCCTTTAGGAGGTGTTCGTCAAGGAACTAAACAAGGAGTGATACTTTTCACAATAATGACAAACAATCTTTTAGCTGATTGGCACCTGAGAGTCAAGATTGTGGATGAGACGTCTGCCATAAAAATACTACCCAGGAACTCTATCAGTCTGCTCAATTCGACCCTATCTGACATTCGCAATTTTTCTATGGATCACAACATGAGACTAAACCTTATTAAATGTAAAGAGATCTTAATTAAGGTTATGTTAAATCCTAACTTTATTCTCAGACCATTAATTGTAGGCAACAACGCTATAGAACGTGTATCGACTTACGAGATGCTAGGAGTACTTATGGATAGCGACCTTAAGTGGAATAGTCATGTTGACTACATGTTAATTAACTACCAAAGTACTTTTACTGAAAATGTATGCTCTGGAATGTATACCTAACCCTAACGCTGACCCCAACCGTAATTCTTTTTTTTTTTTTTTTCAGCAACTGCCATTGATAAACTATCGGAAGCACCGATTATTTCAAGGCAGTGTCCACTGTCTACATATTTTTTTTAAGATGAAAGTTTACAAAGTTTACTAACAACCAGCAGCACAAAACAGAAGGAGATACAATGATAAGCCAAAGCCAGGGGCTAAAATGGCAAAGGTCAATGGTGCCAGAGTTACAAACCAACATGTGCAAAAAGGGTTGAAGTCAAACCAACAAATATTATAAATAGACACAAGAGGCGAATTATACAGAAATAAGTAAACAAATAAGTGGAATTAATATAAAACAAGCTATCAACGTATATACAGTAGGTTGAGGTAGACATAGGTGGGAAAATAAATGAAGATTTTCTATTGTTTAGATTAGTAAATAGAAGTATAGGATCAAGAGATGGAAATGCGGTGTTTTATTAAAAGAGAGATTGGAGAAAAGAAAGAATACGTTACAGCGTTAAAAACTTCATGCAATACATCCCGTTTCAAATATTTCACTGAAATCACTGAATTATTAACAGTTTTTAACACTCTCTTTTATACTTTTCAGCAACTGCCACCGACAAACTATCAGTATCACCGACTGTTTCAGGTCTGTATGTAGTGTCGAAAAAACACAACATGCTGAAGTTTGCAAGAATATCACAGCCCGTAGTTGCTGTGTTAAGCCTCTCTTTTTACTCGTTTGATGATCAAAGAAACGCTTTACATAAACAGTTATTTCCTATTTTGTTTTACTTTTTCGTAAGGTGTAACAGACAGCGCATTGACGTCAACCATATTTGAGCCAAGTTCGTCGAACAGCCAATTTCAATCTTCAGCGTCATTACCAGGGAAAAGTTCGTGCATATCCAGTTCAATATTCAAAACAATATGATCGCTAAAATTAATCAGTGTTTCAATGTGCAGAAAGAACTGTTGTTTTGTATTGCTAAGTGTTGCGTGACATTGAAATTTGTTCAGTGAAATACTATTTTGAAGTAGAGGATCAAAAGTCTGATCTCCCGACAATAAGTGGTACTATGACTACCTTAATGAAAAATAATTGATGTCACGTGATCGGTACTTTTGACAACAAATAACAAAAGCGATGGCTAAGCTTAGCTTAAACATGGGTGGAATGGAAGGGGAGGGGGGTTTGGAGAATAAATGTTTGTTTTGCCCTTAGGGTTAAGGTTCTGAGGCTTGGGGTAAGGCTAGATTGATGGGTTAGGGTTAAGTTAGGTTAGGTATAGGGTTAGGTTTAGGTTGGGGTTGGGGTTAGAGTTGGGGTTAGGGTTATGGCTAGGGTCAAAATATTCAGTGTCTTTCCTTCCATGTTGCACTTTGCTACAATAGTTAGCGCTTTGCGCACGAACTAGCTCCTGTTATTCGAAATATTTATAACCAGTCGCTTAAGGAGGGATACATCCCATCACTTCTAAAATCTTCCATCGTCACCCCAATCCCGAAGGTCACCCCACCAAGAGAAATAAAGAGCGATCTCCGCGTCATATCGCTCACGTGCACACTGGCAAAAGTCATGGAGAGATTCACTTGCATAAGCTACTGCAACAGTTACATGGAAAAATCGACCCGCGACAGTTTGCGCGTAGAGGCCACTCAGAAACAGATGCTCTTCTATTCATGTTACAATCCATTAACGAGGCAGTAGACTTTGGTGATCTAGGAGCCCGGATCTTCTTCGCTGACTTTTCGAAAGGCTTTGATCTAATTGACCATAAAATCTTAATGACTGAGATGCGAAAACTAGAGGTTAAGCCCGCGCTTAACAGTTGGATTTTTGCGTTCCTAACAGATAGACAGCAAGCTGTAAGAATAGGTACAACCTTATCAAGTTGGAAATTCCTTTAGGAGGTGTTCGTCAAGGAACTAAACTAGGAGTGATACTTTTCACAATAATGACAAACAATCTTTTAGCTGATTGGCACCTGAGAGTCAAGATTGTGGATGAGACGTCTGCCATAAAAATACTACCTAGGAACTCTATCAGTCTGCTCAATTCGACCCTATATGACATTCGCAATTTTTCTATGGATCACAACATGAGATTAAACCCTATTAAATGTAAAGAGATCTTAATAAATTTTATGTTAAATCGTAATTTTATTCTGAGACCATTAATTTTAGGCAACAACGCTTTAGAACGTGTATCGACTTACGAGATGCAAGGAGTACTTATGGATAGCGACCTTAACCCTCATTCTACCAGGTGGGGTCCAATGCGATTCTCTGTGATAATAAACATTCACCAAAGCTCGTATGGCGAGAGGATTTTTCCAGATTTCATGAAGTTTTCTCTTTGTGTTACTTTCTTCCGATGGAAATGTTGCTTTTAAAATCCAGAGGGCTATGAAAAATTGCTGCTCATTTTCGTAATGGGGTCTAAATTGACCCCAGTAATGCTAGAGGATAGTTCAAGGTTACCAAATGAAGTACTGGACAGTTCAATGTAATATACATAAGGTGCTAACAAGTAAATAGCCTGTTCGATTTAGGATTGCTCTGTTCAACTTAGACTCCTTTTGTTTCCCTTAAGTAATGGCGGCAAAAGGTAGAATTTTGTATTACAATACAGAGGAAACTCTCCATGTGGTTCTAGAAGTGCACTCAGATGAATCTGAACTAGAAATTTTCCGACAACTCCGATACAGAAAGTGACCATTTGTCAGAGCCTTCAGACCACAGTGATTCTGAGTCAGCTCCTATACTACTATATGAAAGGAATGCAACAGACCAGGTTTTCACTCCTTCTGAACCTCCAAATGAGCCTAGAAGATGTCGTGGTAGTGTTCGAAATCGTGGCCAGGCTAGAGGACGGGGGCGGACAGTTAGGGTTGCTAGGGGAGAGGAAGATATTGCTCAGGATGTGTTTATCGCCAAGAATGGAACCATTTGGCAGATCACCCCACCAAATGGAGGTCGACGTCACATGCAAGACATCATAAGGACACCTCCAGGAATAACACTTGCTGCTAAATGCAACGCAGTCGAGGAAGCCTTTGGATTTTTCATCACCCCAACTACGTTGATCTCATTGCTCTAGAAACTAATCGTCAGGCTAGATGCATGGTCAGTCAATGGAATGAAGATAACCCTGAGAATAGGAGCATAACGAGCCAGAGATAACCGGAAGTTAAAAAATCTCCCAAGTCTGGTTGCTAAGGAGTGACGTTATAGGTCTGCATTAGAGCCGTCAACGTTCTCCATTAGTGGTTTCACTGCAGGAGCATCTTAGCACACCTTGAAAGAAGTATTGTTTTTGCGCTTCAGCGGCAGAATTTAATTTACCGGCACGCGGCACGCTTACGCCTTGTTCTTATGGCATTTTATGGTTTTACTTGTACGATAAAACGCTAGTTTTGTCAAATGTTATGCTTTAGTGATTCGTTGAGAATTTCGAGGGGATAATCGGCATATCTCGGTAGTGATGGACAGAAATTACAGAGAGTGACGCCTTCTCAGGCTGAAATTCTGTTTTATCGGGTGATTTCATTGACGTGCAATGGACTTTGGTAAGTTGTAACTATATTTTAAGCCGAAGTAAATCGCCTTCAGACAATTTTAAAAGCGGAAATACGAACGTAAGAGGTAAGATCGACGTAACTTTCGATTTTGTTACATTGGTACGTTTGGTAGGAATCGCCCTTGACATTATCCCTGGGATTACATTCTAATGTAAATTTTCTGTAAGATTTGATTGAGTTGGAATTCCTTTGGTTTCGGACCATTGTTGAGCGGTAATCTTTCTGTTCAAGCGTATTAATGTATATGTAGCAAAGTTCATGTATATTCCGGCGGCAAATTAATTATATTCTGGCGGCAAATTAAATATGAAGCCGCGAAATACGCGCGCACTCGTCATCGATCCACGATAATGAAGATCGGGCTGGTGAGGGGGCGCGGAAGTGGGCGGCTCCTTATTTTGTCTTTATAACTGGATATGGATACTTATATCTTTTACATAGCTGCTCTCTGTCAAAGCACAAAATATTTTATCTGGCGACTATTTCTTCCACTTATGGTGGTGATTAAAATAGTGGCAGTTTGAAAATTGAAAATTATCGTTGGAGAATATATTATCGTCCAGAAACAACTTCTGAAAGCCTTTTCAAACTACCAAGGAGTTTAGGACTTGGTGTTTGTTTGTGCGTGGAAAAAAGCAATAGTAAAATATTCAAGTGATTAAGCATATGTAACTTGCAGATAAAAATTTAGGGAAATGTTCTATATTTTTTCTGGTTCATTCAGGTTGAGGTCCTGGCATCACTGTATGCCTGAGTGCTTCTGGGATATATAACATGAACAGTTTTTTTAATGCAGATAAAAATCCAGGCAAATGTTCTATATCTTTCTGGTTCATCCAGGTTGAGGTCCATGGCATCACTGTATGCCTGAGTGCTTCTGGGATATATAACATGAACAGTTTTTTGAAACGTAGATAAAAATTTAGGCAAATGTTCCATATCTTTTCTGGTTCATCCAGGTTGAGGTCCTGGCATCACTGTATGCCTGAGTGCTTCTGGGATATATAACATGAACAGTTTTTTTAATGCAGATAAAAATCCAGGCAAATGTTCTATATCTTTCTGGTTCATCCAGGTTGAGGTCCATGGCATCACTGTATGCCTGAGTGCTTCTGGGATATATAACATGAACAGTTTTTTGAAACGTAGATAAAAATTTAGGCAAATGTTCTATATCTTTTCTGGCTCACCCAGGTTGAGGTCCATGGCATCACTGTATGCCTGAGTGCTTCTGGGATATATAACATGAACAGTTTTTTGAAACGTAGATAAAAATTTAGGCAAATGTTCTATATCTTTTCTGGTTCACCCAGGTTGAGGTCCATGGCATCACTGTATGCCTGAGTGCTTCTGGGATATATAACATGAACAGTTTTTTGAAACGTAGATAAAAATCTAGGCAAATGTTCTATATCTTTTCTGGTTCATCCAGGTTGAAGTCCTGGCATCACTGTATGCCTGAGCGCTTCTGAGATATTTAACATAACAGGTTTTTTTTTGAAATGCAGATACAAATTTAGGCAAATGTTCTATATCTTTTCTGGTTCACCCAGGTTGAGGTCCTGGCATCACTGTATGCCTGAGTACTTCTGGGATATATAACATGAACATTTTTTAAAGTGCAGATAAAAATCTAGGCAAATGTTCCATATCTTTTCTGGTTCATCCAGGTTGAGGTCCTGGTATCACTGTATGCCTGAGTGCTTCTGGGATATATAACATGAACAGTTTTTTGAAGTGCAGATAAAAATCTAGGCAAATGTTGTAAGCAGGTTTAATGACCAAAACGTTTTACCTTTGGTACATTTCTTTCCAGAACAATAACGCGTTCGGATGACTGTATTTTTCGAGAACGTTTTCCTTACTTTAATGCCCTTCAGAGTAATTTAGTCCTTGGACAGTTCGCCAGCATTTTCCAAGTTAAACAAATTTTAACAATTGGGAAAGAATTAGAAAAAGGAGAAGTTATATTTTGAAATGATGATTTCGATACCGTCGCCGTTGTCGCTTTTCCTGCCAAGGTCGGTTTCGGAAGTCGAATACTGAAACTTCCACTTCGACGTTTGCCGAGATTATTGAGGAATTATTCAACGAGAATTTTATCAGTTCCTAGGGAAATCGTACGGATAGTAAAAGTTCTGTTCATGGGCACGCAACGATATCACATATTGAAGCGAATTATTTTAGCTCAGTGATGTTAATTTGCTTTCACGGTGTTCAAGAAGGGTAATAATTGCAGACTGATTTGTGTAAATTACTCGCAAATATGTTCACTATTACCATGTATTGCAAGCATGTTTGATTTAGGAATACGAGCGAATTTTAATTAGCGTTCAAAAGAGATATATCTCCCTCCAAAAACAAAACACACTAGGGCCGTTTATACAAGAGAAAATAAGCCGCGGCTTACTCTGGCCACGGCTTACATAAGACGCGAACACTCCGCATAAATGGTACAAAATCTACGTTCACGGCTTTCTCAAGCTGCGGCTTATCCTGGCCTAGCTTGGTGTTTTTACTCGTAAAAATGGTTCCTTTCGCGTCTTATGTAAGCCGCGGCCAGAGTAAGCCACGGCTTATTATTTTTTTTCTCGTATAAACAGCCCTATTATTTTTCCCATATTGCATGCGAAAGAGAAACAAAGAAAACTCGAGTCTTTGGCTGTAATTTAGTGCTATTTTCTGGAACCGGTGAGCCTACCTCAAGAGTAATTCATCAAAGCGAAAACAAACTATTGGGTATCGTTTTCCCGTTCCCGCAGTCACTTTTCGTGTGCATCAGGTCTAAAGATAGAATTTAATTAAACTCTCGCCATAAATAAACGTTTACGTTTAAGGATTATGACAGATAAGCGTGAACGTTGACGCCCCATATCAAACAGAAACGAGTGCCAGAAGCGATTCGATTACATTGGAATGTTCAGAGTAGCTGGATATCCTGCTGAGATTGGTGGCAAATTGCCCCCTATCTCAGCGGGATCCAGAGGTATTTTTGTGGTTGCTAAGAACCTCTGGCTCGTTATGGACTGGCAGGAAGTTGACTCGACTGAGACTAAGGCCTTTATTGGACTCTGTCATTATGCCGGATTGCACAAATCAAATCATGAATCTGTGTCCTCGTTATGGTCAGAGAATGAAGGGAGACCAATCATCAGTGCAACCTTGTCCACGAATAGATTTAAAAGTATTCACAAGTTTTTAAGGTTTGATAATCGCGCAGCTTGGGAAGAAAGACAAGCTGATGAGAAACTCGCACCATTTAGGGACTTTTGGAATCTGTTCCAAGCACAGCTTCGAAAGTTCTACATTCCTGGTCTAGATCTTTGTGTAGATGAGCAGCTTGTGGCGTTTGGAGGCAGATGTGGTTTTCGCCAGTACATTCCATCTAAGCCAGCTAAATATGGAATTAAAATTCGGTGCTGCCGTGATTCACAGACCTGTTATCCATTGAAAGGTGATGTTTACCTGGGAAGGCAACCTGGCCAGCAGAGAGAAGTTGGACAGGGAGCTCGTGTTTTTAAACAGCTTGTGGAACCATGGGGTAGAAGTGGAAGGAATGTCACATCCGACAATTTTTTCACCTCCATCCCTCTTGCAGAAGATCTTCTGAAGGATGGCTTGACCTTTGTGGGCGCAATCCGTTCCAACAAACCACACATCACAGATTCAATGAAGGGTAACAGTACCAGACAGGTTCAGAGTTCCATGTTTGGTTTCAGTGACCAGCTCACTTTGGTTACATGTGTAGCAAAGGAGAAGCAGGCTGTCTTGGTGCTGTCAACAATACATCATGATGACCAAGTAGATGGTGACACCTAGAAACCAGAAATCATCCTCTACTATAACTCAGCCAAAAGTGGAGTAGATAATCTGGATCACCTGACAACGATGTACACAAGTAGGAGGAAAGTCAACCGTTGGCCTGTAGCACTATTCGGAAATATCGTTGATGTTAGGGCTGTAGCAGCATTTATTGTCTGGTTAGGCAACTTTCCTCAATGGAAAATTTCTGAAGGTAAACGCAGGAGACGCCTCTTCCTTTGAGAGCTAGCAAATCAGCTCGTCTTGCCACACATCAGACGCAGAGCACTTACACCTACATTGCAGGCACAAATCAGGAATGCCATGAAGATGGTTGGAGTTGATCTTCCTCTGCCTGTCCAGCAAGTTCAAGGTGACACAAGTGCGGCAAAGAGAAAGAGATGTCACCTTTGCCCTCGTGGATTCGATAAGAAGGTTCGATTGACATGCGATAGGTGCAAGCACCCAGAATGTCCAGCACACAGTGTTCAACAAGTGCTTTACGATGATTGCTTCTAGATCTAAGAAGTCTCATGATGTTACAGGCACTGTTTGGTTACAACCCATCAGAATGAAAACGAAGCATTTTCCTTATATAATATGTAACGTTTATACTATTTTTCATTGTTCATTGTCATCCTGAATATCAAACAATTTTAATTATTTTATGAATTTTGCAACAGTAATTCGCTGTTTATGTGGGAAAAGTTTATGAATTGGTTCTTAGCACTTCTATGCGGCCCTGCGCTATGCATTGTATAGCACAGTTGTTTTTCAAATAGTCAATAACCGTAATAAGGGAGGGGGTTTGAGTGGACCCCAGCTGGTAAGATTTGCACAAATCTGTTGAGTTCTCTAAGCATGTTTGTCTAATTGGCACGTAAAACATTCCCTTTAATTTCAAGGTACAATTTTAACGTTTGCATTAGTAAATGGAAGTATTATTAACGTTAGTTTTCTAAAAATTATTGAAAATCGTAACTGAGCATGATTGAAAGAAAAAATGGAGTGTATGTTGTGTGGAAAAAAGTAAAAAAAAAAAAAATGTAAAATATGTTGGTAGTATGAGGGTTAAGTGGAATAGTCATGTTGACTGCATATATAAAAACGCTTGAAAGAAGCTCTACTCCCTACTTATTCTACGCCAAGCCGGCGTTGATCAAGGTAGCATGTTAAAGGTCTATATAAGCACTATTAGATCCGTTCTAGAGTACGCCGTGCCTGTGTGGCAATCCATTCCAGGTTATCTGTCTGACAAAATTGAATCCATACAGAAAAGGGTGCTTAAGATAATTTTCCCCTGTGTTGAAAGTTACCTAGATGCCCTCGAGTTAGCACGGGTGGAAACTCTTGTGTAAAATGAAGGACTTAAACCACCCTCTTCATCCTCTTCTACCAATACGCTTGGCCGATACCTGTAACTACACCCTAAGGCACAAATCAGACCAGCTGTACGTTTATAAAAACGTCACTTCCTGTAGAACGAAGCGCACCGAAGACTTTTTCACTTTTAAGTATTTTTAAGAAATGTGGTGTATATAATTTTTACTTAATGTACATATAAATGTACATAGTTGATTTTATTAATTTTTCATTGTATTATAACTCATTAAATCAGTAAGTTACTGCAAGAGAGTTGAATAAACTGTTATTATTATTATTATTATTATTATTATATAGAATTTAGCACAGGGATTTTATCTGGGAAGAAATATCCAGTCAAGTCTCATCCCGAGACGTCAGACTTCCAACACTTTTTTGAGGATATGTGCCGATCCGAGAAGTGCCGACTTCTTCTTCTTCTTCTTCTTCTTCTTCTTCTTCTTCTTCTTCTTCTCCTTCTTATTATTATTATTATTATTATTATTATTATTATTATTAAGGAACTACTTCCCCTCCAACTCTCCGTCATTTGCTCAGGATTTCAGTAACATTTGCAGAAATACTATTTTACATGACCCTGTGTACAGGGTTCACAGATTCAATATGTGAAACTAGCTACAAAACGCATTTTTTTAATGTAAGCTAGCTTTAGATTAATTTCACGTCCTATTTCAGATATTCGTAGTTCTAAAGTTTCTCACTCTCCTTATAGTGGCTCTTGTGTCAAATGGGTACACAACATCGATGTAAAACAAATACGATGTTTCTGTTCTATTACAACAATATCCGGCTTGTCATGCCCAACTTGCTTATTGTTGATTTTCATGTGATGTCATCAAAGTTATAAAACTTAAACTAAGGGCACCACAAAGCTCGTCTTTCCATGATTATTTTCAACATACTAGTGAGATAAATTAAAGGAAATTTCGTGCTGATACATTCGTTCCTTTACAACTACAGCATTTCCAAACTTGATCCTATTTTCGCTTAGCGTTGCTCTGACCAGTACTATAGAGCCAAAAAATTGATCTAAATTGGTTTACAGGCTGAGATTCCCAAGCAACGTACAGTGAATTAAGACACTGCCCCAGGACTATTCTCATTATCACTCTCAGTTTCATTCTCATTATCATGGACAGAAAATTTACATCTCTTCAAAACTCACTCTTCTGAATGTAGGATTTTTCCAGTTTGTTTATGATTTTGTCCTCGCACTGCAAGGTCCTGTACCTCTTCTTTCACTGTTCAGGTCAAGTAAAAGAACGTCCGAATTTTATTCGATTGCCATTTATGTATCGTATGACCAGTCAAATAGAGAATTTCTAGAGTAGTGCCATAGTTATTTCAATAATAAAATTCTTTACGTGACAAATCGCCAAAAATAAAGGTTCTGTATTTTTAGTTTTGTTGTGGTTTTGGGTTTTGTTTTGGTTTGCATTTCACATGTATATTTGTTCTAAACAGGATCACAGTGTATAGTTAAGCCATCTGAAGGAGAAAGCCTAGACACATTGTTCAACATAACGTGCTCTGGTTGGAATTCTCCTCAGTCTTCTCCTTTGACATACGAGTTTTGGTACACACTTGTGAACGGCTTACAAGGCAGACTATACAAAGGAAACAAGAGCAGCTTCCGTACAGTATTGATTCGTGGTATTTCTGCAATAAAAATCTTAGTTCGTGAAGTAGGAGGAACAGTAAGAGAAAAAGAGTGGAACGTATCGGTAAGAAATGTCCATTGCCTTGGGGAATCTTATGTTTAGGCCTTCATCATTTTCTTGACCTCTTTTTACTGGCAAGCGTATTATGTCTACGCAAATCTCTTATTGATCTAAATTACTGCAACTGAGATTCATAATTGATATGGATCGCCCTTAACATGAAGACGATAAGAGGTGAGAAACTAAACATAGGAGCATGACACTGGTGAAAAGTATTGGTCAAACATTTCTTTTCGTAATCTAGCGAGGGTAAAGTAGTCTGCCAAGTTTTACTGCTTTCAAATAGGTCAACGTTATTCAAATCTGTTAAATAAGAGAGTGGCTGAATGACAACCGTACCTTTTTGCCTTCAGGTTCGTCCCTCCTCGTTAACAACGTGTAAAGAATGGACTGCAGAACTAGAGAGGTATAACAGGAGTGGAGATTCTGGCAGAGCAATCCTAGCTTCAATAGAAATATCGTTATATTTTGGTGAAAACCTCACTACATGTCAAAAGGTTCGTATAACTTAATTGTTGAATTGAGCTGAGGCAAATCAATTTCCATAGTAAGAAAATTTACCGAGCGAAAATTAAAAATCAATTGTAAGTATGTAAATTCTATATCTTTGTTACATATCAATATGTCTCAAAGTCAATTTTTCGTGGAGTACTCATTTAATGTAAATTCCGTTTGTAGGCGATATCCGAGTTTACAATGACGGCTAATTGGTAAAAAGATATTTCGCATTTGAGTCTCTCAGTTCATTAAATAAGTTGCATATGGTGACTATTCACTGGGGGAATGAAGGGAAATAAGTGAGTTTTCATAAACCCATTGCTCCATCTCTACAACTTCCATAATTCATCCATTTCTTGTTTTACCCTTTCAGTTATTCGCTACTGATCTTAACTGTAGAGGCAAAGCTTACAGTCCTGATGAAATATCTGATAAAATATGGTTATCCTTTTTTCGATTATTCTTCTTCATCCTCCGATGCTCACACTAAAAATAAAAGTTTCTGAAACCATGCGTGACAACAACAACGGCAACTTTGTTACCTTAACAAGCAGACTATACATAATAACACAAACGAACTGAGGCCGGGACAAAAACGTGAAAAGTGGGCTGGCAATAAAGCCTAACGACAAAAAGAAACCAAATAAATGAATGAATAAAATAATAAATGAATAAATTAAATAAACGTCAGTGTGCAAAGGACTTTTCTATATAACTTTAAAGATTGAAGACCACAATTGCACTTTACATTGTTATCTTATCTTCAACGCAATCACAAGCAACCACAGGTTCGCTAAACTAAGAAAACATTCTTTCTTATCCTGCAGTTAGTTGATTATGTTGCTGATATGACATCCAACCTGAAGGTTGAAAACACGAGCGACATTCTCCCATTGTTACTGGCTTTTGATTTTGTAGTGAATTTGTTGGAGAAGCCTTCTACCGATAATGCGGTAAGTTTTTATTACCTTCGTAAATATCTGTTGCACTAAAGAATGTGATAGTGTTTAGTTCTACAGTAATCAGTCCTTGCCTGCAAACCAAGAGAGGATCCCATGCCCCGTCATAGTTTTCTTAAATCTATTCTTTGTTCTTGTTCCCAATGTCGCGCGGTTAGATGACCCCGCAGGGCCGGGGATGACTGACGATCAGATTTTCTCGCTACTAGTATTTTCCCGCTGTCGTGTCACGTGCATTCAGCGTCCATATCTTGCAGCTAGAAATGTGCGATCCCGACTGCCAGTGTGTTTCAGCGCAATGAACAATCACAAGGAACTTATATATTTAGCAAAGAGTAAAAGCGGAGCTCCACGATTATTTTTGTTTTACTGGTATCGACCAACTTCGCATCGCTTTCCTTGGGCTAGTTTTGTGTCCAAAAATTAACCAGCAGCTGGGAAAATGAAGTGTTTTACGATCCAGATGCAATATTCGACAGTAAACGTTTGGAAAAGAAACAAACAAATATTCTTGAGTCCAAACTACTTGCAGGTGAAAGCGTACAGAAATTTAAAGCGCATCAAAAACAAAACATTGCAAGAAAACAAAGTAAGATGCGTACATTTTTTCGAATGTTCTTGGAGAAGGTGGAGAAATTAGACAAGTAACAAACATATCTTGTAATAAGCTAGAAAATTCTAATAGTTTAGTCAGTTAGCAATCACACGGAACTCAGAGCTGAGTAATAGCGCCATTTCACACGAAATTGTTGCTCGACTTAGCAGACACAAAATCCTTAAAGTGCCTATGGAGTCAAAAAGTTCTTGTTCTAATATAGCAGTTTATCATTTTTTCATTCTTAATATTTAGGTTTTAGGCAGTAAAACATTCACAACGCGAAATAAATCGAACCGAAAGTTTTAAATTTGGCACCAAAAAGTATCTCCATCTTGCGCGCGGCCCAAAGATTGTATTACAAAAGTGTGACGTAGGAAACGCTTCATAAAACACGATTGTCATGGCATCTCTTACGTCATCAGCATTGCTTCGAGCAAAGGTTCATTCCCAGTCCTAGGGACACGATCTAGTGAATTTTGAGTTTTTTTGGAGCGCGAAAAATTCGGATTTAGTTGATGCTGTCAAATCTCTTTTGTCAGTTTGTAATCAAGACAGAAGAAGCTTTAAATATTCGAAAGAAAATGTTTTACTTCAAAGCGCTTTAAGTGCCTTAATAGTTTCACTGTTACTTCCCATGTCCAGTGAGGAATCTTCTTCGATTAAAGATTCGTAGCGGCAAAACATCCAGTTATAACGAGACAGTGCTTGCCACTATAAAATTATCAAAGCCAGCCAACATACTTCGCTGTTTTTGACATTCAAATGTATATTCTTACCGGTTCAAACAAAAAAAAATCTTGATAATTACTCAAGTTATAAGGCGAAACTTCTTTGTCTACAGTCTCCGGACGAAGATCTGTATCGCTTTCAAATGAAGTGTAAAGCGCGCTAGTTTTTGACATTTTCTTGACAGCTTTTTGACAAAATTCCGTCAGAATTTGAGCCATGTACATGCATTTGATCAGTTTTTCCCCTCGAGCTTGAATTATTTCGCCGACGAGCGAACAGAGCTTTGCAAGAGAGAATGAGGTAAGATTACAGATCCCTGTCCCCCATCATAGTTTTTCCTAACTCTATTTTCAGTTTCGCCAAGCTATTTTAAGTTCTCATTCCCAATGTCGCGGGGTTCGGATGATCTAAACTTGTAGAAGCTCACGGTAATTACCGGGTCCGTTAAGCTGTTTTGTTTTCTATTTCAGATGGGAGTTTCAAACGTTTTGAAAATTATACAGTAAAGTTATCAGCTAAAGTAACAAAATGGCCATCTTTGGAGGTCGGAACACGCCCTAAAAATATGGTTTCGGACCTGTTAAGTTACCGGGACTTTCAAGAAAAAGGCCCATGCAGAGCCGGAGACGACAAGGGGTCAGATTTTGCCGATACTAGTATTTTTCCTCTGTCGTGTCACTGTCTTGTAGCTAGAAATATGTGATCACGATTGTCAGTCTGTTTTAATTTTTTAAGCGTAGTCTGAGCGCGATGAGCATTCGCAATGAGCATATATATTTAAAACGTTTGGAAGAGAAACAAACTAACAAACATTTTTTGAGTCCAAAAATTGTTGAGGAAAGCAAAGTGCGATGCGTACGTTTTCTCGAAGATTCCGCTTGGATAAGGTGGAGAAATTAGACAAGTAACAAACATATCTTGTACTGAGCTCGAATAATTGCTAAGCAACTTTGACATAAATGTACGTAGAAGAGACTGAAAGGAGCTGAGAACGAACCAGATAGTTAAGTCGGTTAAGACAATCACTCGAAACTCAGAGCTGCATAAGAGCGCCATTTCACACAAAATTAAGTTTCACTGTTACTTCCCATGTCTAGCGATGAAGCTTCTTCAATTAAAGATTCTCAGCGGCAAAACATCCTGTTAATTATAACAAAGACAGGTCAAGAAAGTGCTTGTGAAACCACACGAGCTTAAACAGAGCCGTCCACTATAAAATTATCAAGCCAGCCAACAAACTTCGCTGTTTTTGACATCCAAACGCGGATTCCTACCGATTCAAACAAATTACTCAAGTTGTACGGCGAAACTTCGTTGTTTACAGTCTTTGGACGAGGATCTGTAACTTTCAAATGAACCGTTAAGGGCGCTAGTTTTTTACATTTACTTGACAGCTTTTTCACAACTTTCCCTCAGATTTTGAGACATATACATGCATTTGATCGGCGTTTTCCCTTCGAGCTTGAATTTCGCCGAAGAACTAACAAAGTTTTGAGTTTCGGCGACGAACGTTATCTCTCTACTAGGGAGGCCATTTTTTTCGTTAACTGCTCAAGCCGCGGATATTTTAAATTTCATTAGATCATTAACTGGCCAATAAAGTGCCTCCCTAAAAATAGCTACGCGGGTGAACCTTAAGCTAAAAATAGATTAGAAAACTGTCATTGGAAGAGGCTCATGTATTGGGGATCCGTTCTCTTACCTCATCCACTCTTGTAAACCGTTATTCAAAAATTGCAACAACTTATATATCAGGTTAATTTCTCTTCCTTTAAGATAGGCTGTTTGGTTAGCGCGAAATACCCTGTGTTACCCTGTGTTAGCGAGCATATAGCCACGGACAGAGCCTTTCATGTATTCATACCATTATAACAATCTGAAAACCAACCCACCTTGTGTTCCTCTAATTGTTTCAGCATTGTAGATCAGGCCACTCCCAATATTCAGCTAAGATAAAAGAATCCCACCTTAAATCGACAATTCAAACACGTTAATTTAAGACTTCCTTTAAAGTTCTCATATAGGGATATATACCAATAGCCATAAATCTATTATGGCTCTTGTGTGTGTGTTTAACACTGACCTATAGAAACGTTAAGAAAAACGCCTTATAACAACTTAGTATTTTATTGTTCTTGCTTTCATTAAGGATTCTAATTTTCACTGTATAGTTATTTAGTCAATTGCTGTATGTTATTTCATAACTGACGATGGCACCGAACATATCTTGGAAAAAACTTTAAAGTGTTTTGTGACAGTGTTCTCTCAAAATTTTTACTGAAGCTGATATAGGAATGGAAATGAGGTGGTAAATTTCCAAAAAGAAGCTGCTTAAATGTACTACGAGCAATAGCGTACTATAATCTTGGACAAAAAAGTTGAGGAAATTGATGTTTGAAGCCTTTCTACGTGCAAACAGTAATCGAATGAGTTTCAAAGTACTCCTTCCGCTAAGTCAATATTTTCCACGCTTTCTAAACGTTTCCTTAACAATGGCAGCTTCCCAAATTCAACATTGGGTAAGGAAAGAGGGGAGGGGAAGTTACGTTAGGAATATTGTTGACCCACACATGCTGGAGAATGATTTTTGGACTCCAATGAAAATGTTTTCTCAACTAGTTTTGTCCACGATTGTGGGTCGATTTCTTGTAGTTTCCTGTGTGCCACCTTCCCTTTCAACTGGAGTCCACCTTCACAGTTCCAAGGCTTATAATTGAAAAGCCGTGTTGGAGATGGTGGTAACTCAGTGGCCACCATTTGTAGCTTCAGGATCCCTAAGACAAGTCTGCTGGGAAGCATTTTTCACCATCACAATACCTCGAATAAAAGTGTGATTTACCTTGGATTGTTTCTGTAATGTATTAAATTTTCTTAAATGCATTGTTGTTTCAGTTGCGTAATAGTTTGAAGAGACTTGTGTCGCATATTAGTGAAAAGACCAGAACACTAGGACCAGCTCTAGCTAAGAGTGTATCCTTAGTGGAAAAACTCCTCTCAAGCATTGGTAAAGCCATGAACAGCACTTCAAAAGATATTTATCTTCTCAACGCGGACCCAAAGATTCAGGAGAGGTATTTATAAAAAAATATCATTAGTTTTAATTTACCTGTCACACCTTATTCCCAGCTTTAAATTATCGAAAAAAAAGGTGGCTCTGAACCCTATAGCCTCCTATGCAGACCTTCTTTTGGCGCATCACACAATCTTTCCTCCCCTGTTGGGGAGGAAAGATTGTGTGACGAGCCAAAAGAGCGTCAGCGATTGTACCGATTTCTTGTACCGACTTTTTTTTTTTTAACTTTGCAGAAAGATGAATCTTCATATGCTGAATGCAATTCAGTAATAAAAAAAAACGGGCGTCATCCAACTCTTTTTTTTTTTAGTTACACGCACATAAAACCAAAATTAAGAATGTTTCTAAGAGGCTGTACTGTTGCTATGGTAACCTTATATGTCAAAAAATTGATAACAACTTGTTGACAAATAGTTGGGAAATTGTTTTGATATCGTGTTCAAAAAAAAACAAACGAAAATTGTGAAAATTGTGGAGTATCGATCCATTAAAGAGTTCAAAAATAACGCAATCATTTTGAGCCACCTTAAAGGGACGCTGTCATGGGTTAACATGCGCAGCATTTCTCACACGAAGAGATTTTCCTGAACGCGTTGATATCTTGTTTTTCTTTAAAAGTCGACATTAAACAGGGGCACCCAACTAGCCAAATCAACCAAAAGCTGTAGAAAGGCATTTTTAAGTACCTTGTGGTGTTTGAAGTCTGTTTAAAGTGATGTTTTCATAAGCTAGAAAAAGTTCATCTGTTCGGATTCCCTAGCTGAAAGTTTAATTGCCCGAAAATGTCAGGGAACAAAATCTTCCTTTGAGAAAATGCAAGCTGAAATGAACTTTCCACGAGCTTTCTAGGGAACTATTTTCTTTCCGAAAATGCTAGCTGAGGTTTTTGACTGCCAAAAACAGCAATTACCACCTTTCCGAAAACCTCAGGGGCTATGATTTCCCAATCAGTGCGAATATTTCAGGCCATGTTTTAGTTACGAAAATCCGAGTGCACTCTTTTATCGACGCCGAAAACCCAAGGCGAATTACCCTCCACCGAACAGATATCTACCGAAAGTTGTCGTTGGGTGCTCCTGATTAAATAAGCCTTTATGAGGCTAATAGAATGTACAGAATATTTGGAATCCAAGAAATGTAAAAGAAGCCAAAAGTTATTTATTCAAATTACTGACAGTCGAGTTCAGTGAAGTGTGACCGGAACCACTGTCTGTTGAACAAGCGTTCACCTGTTACATAAATAATTTTCTCTCTCCAACATACCTCAGCATATTGGCGATCTTAACATGCCCTTTTAAAGCTGAAAAAGGGTAAAATTATTTGGAAACGACGACCTTGAAGTCAAATGGCGGTAAACAGGGGAAAAATTATGCCGTGTCTTTAGTACTCACCGCGTGGTTAATTTGTGACCTAAGTAAACACAACCAGTGCAGTGCCTCTCAACTATTTATACAGGTTTTTCTTCAAAACACTACGCTAAATCCAAATTTTAAAGTGACGATATTAAACGTTTATCAGCAAACGATGATGTGATGGTCTCTGACATTCTAGCGACTATAAATGAATCGCAAAGATGGAATCGCTGCATTATTAACTTCACCGGCTAATCTACTTCGATCGATTACAGCACTAGTTACACTGCTGTGTATGTGGCATTTCTCAAGACTTCAAGCCCTGAAAGCGTTTTTTTTCTCATTGCAGATGCGTTGATGCATTTTGACTCCCTTTGCTTTGTTCTCTTGAGGAGACAGAATGACCATTTTCGCGCTGAGTGCTCAAACACCGCTTTTGACAGTCGACGACATTTTGAACGAAAAATTCCGCCTGAACTTTTCAAGTTTGGATTTCAAAAGCCAGCGCATGCGCGAAGATGATAGTGTATCTTTAAGGCACTCTGAGATACATTCGACACGAGGCTGACCTCCAAAACAACAGTAAAGCGTCGATTCTGTTTGGGTATAAAAAAAGTTTTGTTTACCATTCCTGAAGAAACAACAGCTGCCTACATCAAGAGAAAAAACATCTCTGTCAAATCCTACCAGTAAAACTAAATTAAGGTTGGATAAATCGATTGGAAAGAAATCGAGAAGAAAAAACCAACTGAAGTAAATGAATGCTACCAGAACGTGTGTAGAAAAGTTTGGCAGACGACGTGCCCCTTCGTGCACGAGTACCCAAACGATATAGAATTTGAAAACTAAAGAAAGTGACGGCTTTCCTTGAGAAAAATCCTAACTGCTATTATTCTATCTTGAAATACCTAAAGAGTTTCACTGAGATGGTTTCTCGTTAAGTTAGTCATTGCAAAATGTTATAAGGGATTTAAACCACACACAAAAAAAAAACAAACAACAAAAGTACCCGTAGTAACGTTGTGGCTATATGGTGGGGCTCATTTGCGCCTTGCTTAGATATTCTTATAGGCTGGCCCTGATTACTAAATTACTCTACAAAAACTAGATAAATTTAAATTTTCTTGAGAGTGGTCAATCGTTGTGTTTCTTTCTCAGAACATCAACACGACAAAGGTACTCCTATTCCTGGTGGATACAATAATACATAGCACTCGCCAGTCTTTGAAAGGTTCACCAGGAAACAGGACCTTTACTTCAAAATACCTCTGCATCAAAGTGGTTTCTCTATTTAGAAGCAACGTTCACAACATGACGCTGCAGTCAAAGCACGGTGGCTTTATAATTCCAGATCTTGGCATCGTTTCGAACATGACAGAGAACAGCTTTGAATTAGTGTTTGTAGAGGTACTGTAAAACTTATTGTTTGTGTTAATTTAAATCAGACTTCATTTCGTTTTGAAAAGAAATGTATGAGCTTTCTTGCTCTTAAATGTCGTCATATGGCGGACCACTTGATTGGCACCCGGACGAGCTACATGAAATCGAGGCTAGTCAGGCTTTGATATTTGTTTTGCAGAAAAGTCTTCGTTGTAGATCAGGTCTGTTTTATTTCGCTGTGCCTACGAGTTGTTGTGTTTCTGAATGCCCCGAGGGGTACAAATCTTCCACCGTTCACCTCTAAGGGGGAATAGTGGATTAATGCAATTCATTGAGACGAAGAAAAGGAGTTCAGGATCGCCGCGGGAACTCTGATGTTTGTTCGCTACATCATCATATCAGGATAGAAGATCTTAGAAAAATTGGTTAAATGGCAGCCGCGCAAGTGGGGGCAGCCATCGGAGAGCTAATTCTTAAACTCCCACCAGAGCCTGAAGAGAGGATTCTCAAGGAGCTCATCGCAGCGAAAATTCAAGAGCGAAAGACTCTCGGCTGGGAAGATGTACACGAAGCAATCCTCTCTGCCCCCTTCTGCTGGAAACGAGAACGAATTGTCAAGATATTTGTTTGTAGCAAATGGAGAGGGGACTGCCGTTATGCCATGGGTTAAAAAACAATAAAAATATCACCCTTAGATGGTGTCGGGGTGTTGGGTAGAGCTATGGTTGGGCCTGTGCTCGGCGGAAGTGCCGGTTCAGCCTCAAGCCGGAGGGTGAAAAAAAATTGACCCCAACAGGGTCTGATAGAGCTCAAAGGGCGGTGTGGTCGTGGGCAAAACAAACAAACAAATACTTGGCCCCAGGAGGGTCTGATAGGGCTCGAGCGGTGTTGTTGGGCAAAACAATATAATAGTGCTCGAGCAGTGTGGTGGTGTCTCATGAGGAACGGGTGGGAATTTAAATTTGAAATTGAGTCCCTCATGAGAGGTCTGGTGGCCACCAGTTTTGCTTTTTTCTGAATGATTTTTCAATTTAACCTCTGTTTTATGAAACAAAGAGAAAATTTCGTGTTTTTACCCTAAAAATTTAATTCAAAACCTCTGCAGTTGCCGCAATTTTTTTCTGAATTCCTCGCTGAAATCCCCACGAATTTCTAAGCGAATTTTCTCGACATCAGACTGTTGGCTGTGGGGTGCGGGCTTTTGTGCCTTGAACTTCAATCGCAGAGATTCTTTAAGACCGCCGTAGTGCTCGATTTCACGCAGAACGGTTTGAAACTCTTCATCAGAGACCTTATTGTTGTCAATTGTGATGGAAACGCAACCCTTGATGGAATATTGTTTCGCAACAGCCAGAGCGTGAACCTTGGCGTTTTTTCCACCTTTTTTTCCAGTTTTTTGTTTAAAATTACCAGGGGTATAGAAACCACCCCACAAAAAAAGCTGATAGCACCCAAGGGGACGGCAACAACAATTCCCATTCCCGTAAGAGCAGTGGCGAGACCGCTGGAAGAAAGGACAACCGACGCCCAGCCAAGGACGACTGTAAAGCAATGTACCCCTTTCCTGGCCTTCTTGTATTTTTTCAGAACGGCCCTGTAATGTTTCTCCTCATCGGCGATCTGTTTCTCAATTTTGCTAATTTCCGTCAACCGGAAACTGTTTGGATCTGCATTTCTGGAATGGAATACTGTAGTTTTCACACCCATGGAGAGCTACTCCGGAAGCATTTCCTCCTGAAGCTGCAGATAAAGCCTCGCATAATGTGCTCCCTCCTCAGGCGGAGCGGTTGGCAACACATTTGCGGATGACATTGTACTACAGAGGCAGATTTATTTTTTCAATTGATCGACAACTCAAAGTAAAGTTTTTGGCCGCGGAAGTCGAACAGCTCCCATCTTCATCTTGACTGAAAGAGTCATACTGTTCACACAACCACCAGTTGAAGTTGGACGAAAGTATGCCCCATTTGCCATTTGATAGTTGACCTTCTTGAAACCCTCCCCCCGGATATCAAACTTTGCAAGCATTGTTGTTTTTTTACCAGTCAGCAAATTTTGAGCTGGGTCGACCAAATCGCAATACACTAAGAAGACACTGGGGACGTTGAGCTTTGAAATAAAGAAATCTGTCTCATGCCGCCAGGTGACACCAAGAACGTCTTGCAAATTTTGGGTTAACTGAAGTTTGTTGCTTTCAGGTTTTTAATAACCACGCACCTGTGGGACTATTTGCTTCGGCGGTTACTTTGGCGTCGAGTTCTGTAAAAATCGAATTGAGGGTTTTTACCAGACCTGTCCTGGAGGAAACCCTTTTGTGGAAAGAGGAAGATTCTGGTTATTCATCAACCAAATCCTCCCAGCGGTTTTCACATCGAGCCACAACTTGCAAAGCGAGCACAAATAAACCTGACATAACTGGATTTCGGAAGCAGCTCGTCAACATAGACGGTGCAAGGATTGTCGGTAGTGACAATTGTGAGCACAACCATCTTATTTCAAGCCACATATTTATATCCAATTGAAAATAGCAGCACTGCATAGAAAGATGGAGGCTTTATGGAAATGGATGAAGTCGCCAGAAGCCAAAAGGGTCGCACAAGCAGCTGAGGACAAGGCCTGGGCCGCTTTTTTCGCAAAATTTCCGAATGCCGATAAGAGCAAATTCGCCGCACAGACCGACTTTGCGGACGACCACAAGGCAACAGCGGAAATTTATTTCAAAGAGGGGCCTGATGGTTATCAAAAAAGCGTCTCAGGTTCAGACAGAAAGTACTGGCCTCAAGCAATGAAAAAAGCTATGGGACTAAAAAACAATGGTGGTTTTCCACACCAGGTGACGGAAAATGGGTTGAAAGGCTCAAGTTTGCCAATCCCAGCTACCCCCTTTCACGAATCAACCCAGAGTAGTTTGTAAAAAATATTCAGCAACTCAGCCGACATTTATGTAACACGCGACCAACATTTCACGACGAAATTCTGAGATATATTTCAAAAAACCAAACTGACTCACCATTCAGGAAAAGAGGCAAGAAGATGGCTAGCAGAACCAAATATGAGCTACTGGCCACAACAGCTTAACTTTGCAGTTTGGTGCGCGACAACCGGATGTGGCATGAGTCGTAAGATTTTCGATAAAAATTACAAAAGCCTTTCAGGCAAAACTCTGAGTTTGCCACTTCAGGTAAGAGCTTTCTACCAGTTGCACGTCTATTTCACTGTTAGGCGGATCCTGTTTCAGATGGGCGGGATTCAGATCATAAGCGCTTTACTTGACGACCCCACTTTCAGTCAGACAAACAATAAGTATGACATGCCTTCATACAAAAGAATTTGTAATGAGTTTGGAATTGATCCGTCAAGCGATTTTCATTTCACAAGTGGCGCGAATCACGGTCTGGGGAGTGTTTACATTTGAGCGACATATGTCGGACCATCAAAAAAAGGAGCAAAATACTCGGGCCATGATAAGTTCGGCGATGAGGGAGGTTCTGCGAGCAAACGGAACGCAATTTATTACATCGCACCTGAAAGTGTTGCCGAGAGGCAGGCAGACTGGTTCTGCCCCAACGAAGCCAACGGCTTAAAACAGGCCGGCTTGTCCCGAATAAACCAGTCGATAGAGGCGTTTGTTTACTGTGTTTTGAGCGCCCAGGTTAATGTTAGAAGCAGCATTCTTAGAGATGGAGGGCACGCGGGGGAGGTGCGAAACGATTTTCTTGTTTTGGTTGAAGATGCGATAAGGCAACTAGACCTGGCAAAGAGCATGCAGCGCTATCAGTTGGCTGTGGATGAGGCAAGGTTCGGCTAAATCTTGCCGTTTGTCCGGGCGCCTGGGTCATGCCAGGTCACATGATCATAAACACAGAAAGCACGGTTGGTTACAACAACCAGCTCAAACAAGCTGGAGCGGGAATGAAGCTTGGGATAAACAACGACGTGAATCAGAGCGCAAAAAAAGCAGCTCTTTACTTGATGGCGGGCGGGGCTTCAAACGTTAATGCCCCCAACAGCCACCCTTCCAACCCAATCCACAAAGCCACAGCTGCAGCACAACAAGCAAAGCCCATTAGCTTGAAGGGCATTCCACAAACTGCTGCAGGCAAAGCCAAACCCACCGCGGACCCGCAGGTTGGCACAAATGTTTCAGAAGAACCAACCCCGCCGGCAGGCTCAGGAAACGATGCACATGATACCAGCAAGATAATCATCGCGGTTGGGGCTATTGTAATAGCAGGTGTCCTGATGTTTTCAATGCAGCGCTAATTCCCGTAATTTCCACGGCAGGAGGTTGGGGCCGGAAATTGGTGGGTTAACGAGTTTTCTTGACATACCTATCCATCAGAAAGGCCACCGCCACCAAAATCAGAAGCCAGGTGTGCTCTGCCAGAAACCCGACGGCCTATCCGGCGGTTTTAAAAAGGAAAGAAACGATCGAGCCGAGCAGGCCGGGCAGAAGTGAAGCAATTTTTTTGCCGATCTCTTTCAGCCCGTTTCCCACCCCTTTCCCAAGAGCTTTCAAAGAGTTGGTGATCGCGCCAATTACGGCCCCAATCGTGACACCGGCGGCGAGAATAATCGCTGTCACTGTTACGCTGTATTTTTTGAAAATCTCGTTGATCCTCTCACGAAGACGAAGCGCCCTTTCTCTTTCAGCAATCTGCGTTTTCAAACGCACGAGCTCCTCAGTTCTTTCTGCCACTCTTTCACGCACGGCTTCTCTGTCAGAAGGTGAGGCGTCAGTGCCATCGACAATTGCTTGATCTTCGTCAATTTTCTTTTGAATCTCAGCTTCTTGTTCCCGCTGGTCATCGAGTAGTTTTGTGTTGTTGAACCTTTCTTGCAAGGTGTTTCTTTCACTCTCTTTGGCCGAGAGGTTTCCCCTGAGTTGTTTGGTATTTGCTTCTTCCCCTTCTTTGTTTTTGACCAGTTTCTCAAGACGGGCAACCTCTTTTTATGGAAACATTAACTGTCATGTCTTCACAACCAGCGACGTGCAGATGAAGATTTTGGGGCGGCAATTAGAATCTATCCAGTATTGAAAAAGTTTCAGGAACATAAGCCCCAACTGGCCTTTCAGGTGTTGCAGTTGAAAAAATGAACCCGAATAACATCCCCTTCAAGGATTTGGTTATTGACCCAACAAATTCGGGCAAATCCCAGTTCACCATTGGCCAGCTCTACGGCCCTTTCCGCGGGAAGTTTGGCTCCATCGTATTGATCTGCCCGACGATCCGCGAATGGAAATCGTGATTTGCAAGCAGCATGAGGTGGAAACGTGGTTGGAGATTGCAAAATTTGCATTCGCGGGAACCAACACCCTATTGATTCTTGATGACTGCGTGGCTTCGAAGGATGTGAAGGGGCGCACGGGCGAACTCGTCAACTTCGCTTTCTCGGCTCGCCACCTCACCATCAGCGTGTGGGTGCTACCCAATAGTATACCAGCATCACCGCGTCTTTTCGAGAGAACGTTGCAGCGGTTGTTCTTTTTTACACCCCTGCAGCTAAGACAATGAAAAGCATCTTTGAGGATTTTGCTGGCGAACTTTCCACAGAGGAGTACAAAGCCCTCATTGCATGGATGAAATAGCGGAAGAACGCGTACCTTGCCTTTTCTCTGCGGCACCCATTTGATGTGTGCCTGAAGGCGATGCCTGAAAGACATTTAGCTTCGGGAGCCAAATTAAAAAAACGAAAAGCCTTGTATAGCATTTCCTGCGGAGAAGCAATGGCAGAAGAAGAGCGTGCAATTGCAGAAGTTATGAACCTGCTGGAAGCCGAGCCGGCAACCAGCGAGCCTGGCCTTTCAGGCATTAGCATTGTCCAAGGCCCTGACATCCCTGCTCTGCACGAGCAGCTGGCTGTGCTAATGTTGACTGGCAAGTGTAAGGAGGTCATCGGTGTTGCGTTGACGCACGAGCAGGTAAAGCGACTCACAGACAAAGAAGTCAAGAAGTACAGCAAAAGGTACGAGACCTACGTGGGCTCCAAAACAACAGAAAGCTTGATCGACAGCTTCATTTAGTTGTTCACCAAAGCTGTTTGAATGGTAGTTGACATAAAAGATGTCGAAGCCTACCAGAAGAGTTAAAAAAGACTACATTATCAACAAAGAGCTCTTCAGCCTTGCTGGTGCCCTTGCATTTAAGTGCGGACGGCTTCTTGCGGCAGCCAATGCGGCACTGATGACCACAAAGCACATTGATTTTTCCAAACAAGGTGCTGCTGAAATTGCTGACCCGCCTCAAACGCAGCAGTCACCAATTACTGAGAAATGCTCACCAACTGCTGAGGAATACTGACCAACTGCTGAGTAATGCTGACCAACTGCTTGGGAGAAAAAAAATTTGTTTTTGAAGAAAAGAATATAGTACTTAGTTGCCACAGCCTTTCAGGAAAGCAGAAGATGGCAGAAAAAGAACCTGCAATTCCCACCCAGAGGCGGGAGGATTCCGATATTCTTGCCTCAGGGCCGGATATTACACAACAAGCGTCCAACCCAAGCTTGCCCCCGCTGAAACCCGCGTAAAAATCCCCAAGCGGGTCGCTGCAGGCAAATTGGTTGCCGAAAAAGGGCACTTCACAAATTAATGTGATCAAGTAAGCTGAAGCCACTCAAAGGGCACTAAGGCCACACGGTAGCGGGCATTACCCCTTAAATCTACCAAAGCAAAGATTGAGCCCAAGCATTAGCAGCCATGGACAGCTGTTTCGGCCTCGTTAGGCCTCATCAGCATGGCATGGCTAATGCTCAGGCTCAAGTACCCACATATCAATAAAACAAGCAATGAAAACGCCCATGAAAATGCCCGCTACCGTGTGGCCTTAGTGCCCCTTGTCACTCCAGCCACATCCCACAAGCTTTACGTTTTCTTTGCTGGTTGCCGAAAAAACCTGACAGGCCCGCGAAGTGCAGAAAAAAGCTACGGCCGAGGCCGCTATCATAATTGCGGACAACAAAGCAAAAAAGCCCGGCAGCCCAAATTCGGCGAATCATCTCCAATGCCTGAAAGGCCAACACTCGAAGATGAAGCGCAGATGCAGGAGGCGGCTCACCGAGCATAACTCAATGGATTGCTGTTGGCAGTATTGTGGTCTCGTTGACAGTGATTTACTACAAACGCGAAGAGCTCAAAGCCGGATTTGGGACAGCCTCAGCCGTTTTCACAAAAAATCGCGGCCCTCCGCAAACCATCGCAGCTGCTCGTGAACCAGGCCCTCATTCGAATGTGACGAATGATGAGTTTGTTGCCCCTCCTGTTAAAAATTTCACACCTCTGCAAAGAAAAAAGGGCGTCCAACACAAAGATAAATGCTATACCATACCAGCCTCGAGGCAGAAATAGCCCACCTCTTGGTGGGCATCAGCAAAAAGCCATCAAAAAAATTTTTCCTATTAAACTTCGCCGCTTGTAATATATGGCATGCGAAGGTGTTATAGCTTTTTTGGAAAACGCGTTTTTCTGGACGTCCATCATTTCACTTGGGCTTTACATAGACTTTTGTGGAAAACGTATCAAAGCTGAAAAGTGCGCCGAATCCCAAAAGAAGCTGATAGCTGAGGCGTTGGATGAGTTGAGAGTATTGAATGCTTCTCTTGAGCATAAAAGAGGAGAGGGAGCTGAAATGAATTAATTTTCTTTTAAACTTTTTCCGCTTGCAATAATCTATCTCTCAAGCTTGTGAAAACGGTTATCGATGCGGCTACTTTAACCGGCGTAGCAGCCGGCATCAGCTGGATCGTGAAAAAGGTTGTGAAAGAAAATTTCACTTCCGACCCCAGCAGCAGCGCGATGAACTATGTGCAGTTCACCGCCGTATGGCGAGCAGCATCCCACTCAAACGGTACCTTGAGGACCAAAAAATCCTACCCGCTAATGTCTGAAACCCCCGCCTTACCTCCCATTTCTGGGCGGGAATTCGGGAATTGCGGTGATTTAAAAATGTGTAAAATTTAAATATACCTTTCAGGCATAAGACATATCATGGCATCAGCTGCAATCATGGTTGGTGGGGTGGTTTTGAATGTGGTGACTTTTATTGGGGGTAATTATCTCATGAAAAAATTCGGTGGAGGCGACGACAACGCGAAGGCCGCGCTCGACGAGAAAAAGCGCCACGATAAGGCCCTCGAGACTTATCAAGCTGCTTACGCGAAATACAATCGCGAGCGCACCCAGCTCCTTGACTGGATCAAGACGAACGCACAAATAAAAGCGCAGGCCAAGCAGAACTTCAGCAACACAGATTACGCCTTCAAGCTGTACAAACAGGCAAACCCCGAACAACGTCTTGCTCAGCTGAAAGAGCCAAAGTTTTCCGATTTCTACCAACCTAGCACACAACAGAGAAAGGGCGAGCTCATGTTTTTAGGCGCCGACACTCTTGCTCTTAGCTATGCTGCTTTTCGTTTCCTTTAAACATTACCTGCTTTTGTGCAGGAATTATATTTTCCTTACAATGGCTTCCAAGCTCGCAAAAACATACTACAGCCCGGACGACTACTGGAAAGGTCTGGCAGCAATCAAAAATCTTGCCGAGGCCGCCAAGGTCCCGGAAGACGCTGCAAAAAAGTGGCTTGTGAGGCAACCCTTTGGAAGATCAATCTCCCTGCACCGCAGTGCGTTCCTCGACCAAAATTCGATGCCCACACACCCAACAAAGTGCACCAAGCTGACCTTCTTTTTTTGCCGCGCGACAAGCTCCTCCATGGCCGCAAAGCTTTCAAGTATGCTCTGACTGTTACTGACGTGGCCAGCCGCTACAAAGAGGCTGAACCCTTGACCTCAAAAAATTCCGATGAGGTCGCCCAAGCCTTTCAAAAAATTTACAAGCGCAGGCCTCTGAAATGGCCTTAAATTTTAAACGCCTGTTCGGCCACCAGTACGCTGTGGAAATGCATCTACTAGAAGGAAAACGATCCACTGCATGGGTGAAGCGGCCCGCAGAAGCGATAAGGGAAAAGACTGTTCTTTCCAAACCCTCAACGACATATCGAAGACCGGTGGGGGCGCGCAAAAAACAGCTCCCCTCTCTTGTTAATTTCCGCTATCTTTACCAACCTGGGGAGTTGGAGTGGGGCACAAGAAGAGCCACAGACCCTGTTTGGTCTTTGAAAGTCTTTGAAGGTCTTTGAAACCTGACATGCCGGTTTTGTACTATTTGCACGACGGGCCCAAACGCAGTTTCGTGCGTGAAGAGTTGTTGGTTGTTCCCCAAACACGGAGCTACCCCACAAAAATCTCATCTAACAGCTCCATTATGGCGTCCTCTAGGATGTCCTCTTGGATGTCCAGAAGGGGGTTGAACCCGAAAACCTCATCTAACAGCTTCATTATGTCGTACGCTTGGATATCCAGAGGGGGGTTGTATCCGAAGGCATTTGTATTGACTCCATCCTCTGCTATCCATCTCTTTGAATTAAATGCCGACAGCGAAGTCTTGTTCACTCGCTCACCGAAGATTTCATGTTTATTACTCCGAAGGACATGAATTTCCTGCGCTATCTGGCTCCCGCCGAAGAGCGTTTCTTTGTAATGCTCGTGCAGGATTTGCTTTTTTACCACGTTCTTTTTCACGCCCTTCGCTTTTTTGATGTTTGTTTCCTCCATTCTCAGGATTGAGTACATTTTTGGCCCCAAGCAGACTCACTTGGCAATTGGCGTTCAGGCGCATTCGTCTTTCATTTTATCCAAAACCTTTTTGTTGATTTCTGAGTGGAGTGGATGCTCTTTCGGGTAGTCTCTCATGTGAATAGATCCAGGTAGGCGCCCATGTCTTTGTAAATGTCTTCTATTTCTATTTTGAGCAGAAAGCTGTCAGTGTCTGTGTACAGAAGCTCACACATCGAGCCGTACTGCTTTTTGAGGAAGTTGTAGAAGATATCGTTCATCAAGTGTTTGCTGTTTTCGAGAATCGTCATCCCGGTGTTAACAGGTTTGTTGAGAAGCAGTCTGCTTTTGCGCATGTCGATCCCGGCCAGGTTGTTTGCAAAGAACGTATGTCTTGAATACAGAGGGCTGGCAATCAGTTTTCTGAGTTTGGTTTCTTCGTAGCTGCGCACCAATTTCACATCCACGCGATTCCGCAGGTTTTCCATGGTTTTCCCGTAGACTGAGTTGTTCATTAACTTGTAAAAGTCTTTCGCAAAGTTGTTTTTAGCCTTCTTCCGAAAGTTTGTGTTCATCCGGATGTAAGGCTACATCCAGCGTTGTTGTTCGAATTCCAGCACTCTATGGGCCCTTTTCAGTTTTATACCCTGCGCAAGGTAAAACTGCAAGTTTCGGCAGTGTACCACGTAGTTCTTTTTGTCCTGCAGTGTTAGCAAGAGATGTTTGCAGTCTGGGGGGTTCAGGTTGAGGTGTTTCATAAGGTTTTGTTGATAAGGCGACAGCCACTCTCTTGGCACCACCTTTTTCTCCGGGGCAAAGGGATAGCTGTTGTGCTCTTCATGAAGCTCTGCTGGGTATTTGAGGTCGACTTCTAGAATCCAATCGACTTTACCGTTTTCTTTTTTGTCAATAATTTCTTCCTCTGATGGCATCACGCGTTTCCACCTGAAATTGTTTGTCGGGAGAGCTTTGCTCATGGCCCATCCATAGAGATTGTTTGCGTCAAAATACCTGATGTGCTTGTTCGGCTTGCTTGGGTTGTAACCAGGCACCAGGGGGTTGTTTGCCGTAGCGTGTCTTTTGCTGACCATCGAAATTCCACCACGCATTCCTCTTTGCACGAAGAGATGCATATCGATGTCGGTCAAGAGCTCCAGTTCGACGCCTGTCTTTTTGCAGGAGAGCATCCCAGGACAGGCCAGGAAAAGTGTAGTAGTGCGCCGGATCCAGCCCGTACTGCTTTTGGCAGAGATCTCTGAAGTTTTTGAAAACATCAGCAAGCAATGCAACGTCTGTCCCGACATAAAGGTCTTGGTAATCACCAATTTTTTTTACAGCTGAGCGTTTCCCAAACGTTGTGCCCATGTGCATAATCTTCATCCGAGATGTGTTCGCCAGATAGTGTGCTGAAGAAACTTTCTTTGGCCGGGAGGCTTGTTTCTTAGAATCTTTCCCACGAGTCCATGTACTCGTATGGGTAAATGACTTTTTTGGAAAGTAACTCAAGCTCTTTGTTCCCTTTGCTTTTGGTGATACTTTGCACAAGCCTTTTTTTGATCTTGAGCGAATCTTGGGGTGGGGGGGGGGGGGTTGCTTTGACCAGCGAGTCAAGGCTGGAAAGCAGAAGGCATTGCTGTCGATAAATCGCAAATTACCCAAAGAGAATGAAATGTATTTTTCCATGTTGTTGCCAATGCAATTCAGCTCTCCAGCCCCCTTTGTCTGCGACATTGCTTGCATCAGGTAGTGTGCATCGTAGCCTTTCAGATTGTGGAAAACGACTCGTATCGGAATTGTTTGGGGTTTATTCGCAGCTTTTTGTTGCATGTGTCATGCGCGGCTCCGCAGAATCTGCTGGAAATGTGGCAGTGGTCTTTCACAGCATCTCTAAAATTTTTCCGAAGCAGTGGCATTGCGCAGAACAGACATTCTTCTTGATCCATTTGTCGATTGGATCTTTTTCTTTTCTTTGCATTTTTGGTCCTGTGAACTTGTTTATTTTGAGCATTTTGTAAAAACAACCTCTGTGACTTTGCCCGCAGTACTTGCCAATATCTTTGTCCCAGACACCGATGGAGTCAAGAAATTCGGGCTTCACAAGGCGTTCGTTGCAGATGTGGCAATTCTGAGCGTTTTTGAAGCTCCACTAATCGCTGTTTGTCATCACAATCCCGCAACCCTTTCTCAACCTTCAAGATCCTTTCCAGAAACGCTTCTGCGGCGTCTTTCTCTCATCAGCTCCCTTTCCGTATTTCACAACTGGCCCACTTTTGCCATCACATCTGACAACTGTGAAGGCGAATCTGCAGGCTTCGTGTTTGTCTGTTTTTTCTGTGCATTTTGTTTCCTCGTGCTCGTTATCAGGGATGTTTTTAATCAGAGCCTCGAAATCGGTATAAATCACAAACGGCACTTTCATCTGTTTGTGAAAGTTTTGAAATTTGAGTATGTCATTTTTCCTTTTTTCCGGCATTTCAATCCTTGTTGGGATTCCGTTCACGCCATTGCAATGTTTTGTGTGCTCCTCAAGAATTTTGTCTGTTGTTAACCTTATCAAACACCTTGTGCAAAAGTGTTTTTTATCCCTGTGTTTGGTCTGATCATAAGGTAAAGCTGACAGATTCTTCACAGAACAATAGTCAGTGTTTTCACCTTCTTGAAAAAGCATCAAGTTTATTCTTTGAATCTTTTTATCCTTCTCACTAATCCTGCGCACTATGACATGGTCATTTTCCCAGCCAAAAACATTGATGGCGAGTGTGCAGTTTTCCTTCTCAAGCCTGTTGATTTGTTTTAACAGTGTGGGAAAGTCAATGCCTTCCCAATTGATTCCGTCGTTTTTCGGATATTTGCTTGTTCTTTCTGGATGATTTTGCACAGGAAACAAACCGTCTCTCAAAGCCCATTTCAAACATTCGTTGTCTCTGTTTTTCACATTGATTAGTGCTTTTTGTTTGCCAGTTTTTTTGGGAAGGGGGGGTGTAAGCCCCCCTCTCAAAGGTTGGTACTTGGCTCATTGACATAGGCAATTGTTATTTCATCAACTGCCCATCCAGATCCTCGCTCTGACCAATTTTCCATTTCACCTTTGATCATGTCAATAAATTCTTCAAATCTTTCATCAAAAACTTCTTCAACGTTTTTTTTTTGTAAAAACGTGTGCATCTTCTTTGAAACAATGCCGGTGTTTTTCTTCCTCCATTTGTCCGTCCTCATTTTGCCTTTCGCGTTGAAAGAACACTTCCAGCCCGAAGCTTGGTTTCACACTCCCCAGTTTTTCTCTTTCCTTTTGTAAAACCTCGAAAGCTTTTCTTCTGTTAACATTTTCTTGTCCAACATCCATTCTCCAAGCATGAAGCCAACCATCAAAATTAGTTGCTGACACATTAAACTCGTCTCGAGGTCGAAGTGGTGGAGGCTCCAAATTCGGCACTCCCATGGCTGCCCCCGCTTGCGCGGCTGGGGCATAAAAGTCGTTCACCACCTCTTCCTGCATCCGCGCAGCCGCCATACTTTTGTGTACCCGAGAGGTGCGTCTCTCTAATAGGGGTTATACTCTGGGCCACTTTTAATGTTCTTTCACCATCATGCCTCCAATAAAGGAGCTGGGTGGTGAACACACACATATAAAGTGGGGCGTTCTGGGACAAACCCAATAAATAAGATTTATTTTCCGTTTTCAAACCGCTAATCGATATCTTCGCGAGGTGGTGCCGAGCGAAGATATCGATTAGCGGTTTGAAAACGGAAAGTAAATCTTATTTGTTGCGGTTTGTCCCAGAACCCCACTTTACATGTGTGTGTTCCTTCGGCGATAGTGAACTCCTTTCCTTCGTCTGTTTTCCCCTCAAAGGCGAAAGGGGAAACTGAAAAAAAAACACAATTTCTCTGCTGTGGAAGATTTCACTCTCTTCTGGTGGCATTCAGGAACCCAAAACGCGTAGGGAGGGTGAAACAAAACTAACCAAATCGACGTCAAAGCAAGACCTTCTGGGGACAAAACATCGAAGCCTTACTAGCCTCGCTTTCAAGCGACTTGTCTCAGGCGCCGACCGAGGGGTCCGCCATATTTGCGTTCGGTGTATACCTTTTCCTTTTTTCCCACTGGAATGAATCTGGGATTTTCACAAACACCATTCATTGACGGTTTTCTCACTTCGTCTCAAGCTATTTGTTATAATGATCATCGTCACTTCCACTTAAATCAACATCCGCATCATCGTCATCGTCATCGTCATCGAGATCGTCATTGCTATTATTATTGGTGGTGGTGGTGGTGGAGCTGCACGCGCCGAATGCGCCCACGAAGCACCATGGGTAAGAAAATAAGGTAACCTATCTATGCGAGATATTTTGGTTCGGGTATGACATCACCATACTAACGTATGTACGTCCACCCATCCATTTAAGCCAATGCCCGTTTTTAGGCGGTAAATCGGGTGTCCAACTACGTTTTTGAAAATATAAACAAGAAATTCTCCAAGAATCTGGAAGCGGCATTTTTGACCATCCGAGCCGGATGAATGCACAGGATATAGTTCACGTTGATCGTAATTCAATTTTTGTCACCTTTCAATTGGCATGACAGACAATTCGTGACTTCCGAGTAGTAAAGACTTCGTTCATGTGTTTGTGGAAGATTCTGTTGGCCCAGTGAGTTAGTGCGTTCTCTACGTTCTGTAATAGTCGGGTAGGGTCGGTGGTTCAACTCCTGACTGAGTCAAGTTTTTTTTCCTTTGACCTCTATCCCTTTCCACTTGTTTATCTTTTTCTTTTGTCCACGCTTAAGCTGTAAAGCAATTTAACAGGGAAAAGTGGTGAACCGATTCTATGGATATTCGCAACTCGAGAAACCAAGGTCAACTGCCGGTGAAGCTTGACAAAACAGTGGCACTTCGATTTGTTTCACAATTTCAAAGAAAGCGAAGAATTTGGTATAAATCTGCATCTTAGATCCGTTAACCAGTTTCTGGACGATAACCGACATCACCACTGAAAAGCTACGCTAGCTCTAACTACAAACAACGCCACGAAATCAAAACAACTGCCTTGTTGATTTCATTTAGTATTGCACCATCATCGCAGTAACTCGTAATTCAGACTAAACATTTCTTTTAAAAAGGCTTTCACGATTCCTTACTCTGATCCCTAAATAAACATTTTTGTTCAAGAGCATTTCAATTTCCGTGCATTATTCGGCTGTGAACTGAATTCTTGTCACGCGTGTCACGACACATCGCATCGTATCGGTATGGCCAAAATCAATATATTTGACCAGAGAAATCTTCCAGTTAAGGTTGCGAAAACACCAAATGACGGCCACTCCGGTTCAACGAAAGTGAAGAATTTGCCTGATCTAAAGTGCGACATTCCCATGAAGATATGTTCGATTCGGAAATTCTCTCTCAAAGGAACTTTGTTTCCTATGCCTCAAAGGAATTCGTTTGCTATGTCCAGGCTATGAGATGTTAAATCTGTTAAAATTCTCCCTAACAAAAATATCTCACCTCTGAGTGGCGGTACCGATAAGCACCCTCATATTGTTTCCCAAAGGTAGCGGCTTCGAACCCTGCAGAACTGAAGAACTATGTCTCCTTCTTTCCTTAGTTCAGTCTCCAGAATTATTTATTTGGCCGAGCGGGAGTCTGGGGCAAAAATTACTAGAAGCGGCTCGTCGCCTAGCGACGGCCGCTTAATAACAAACTGAAGACCTTAACAAGAGAAAAAACGTAGGTTCTTTTATCGGTATAAGACCCGCAATGATAGCTAACCTCTACATGAATCATTTTGAGGAAAAAGCATTGACAGCCGCGCCTTGCACGCCTAAGATGTGAAAACCCTACGTGGATGACACCTTTACCACCTAGAGTCATCAAAAAGTACATATTTTCTTACAACATCTCAATAGTCAACAGCCGACGATCCGCTTTACTGTGGAGACTGAAACTGGCAACGCAATCCTCTTTCTCAACACGCTGGTCACTAAAGAGCCAGATGGGTACCTCTCTACCAGTGTCTAAAGAAAGCCTACACATGCTGACCTGTACCAGGCGACTGTGATTCACAGCACCCTCAATCTGTAAAACGTGGTATTGATAAGTGCCTCCACGATCACTTGTTTCTAAGGGTTAACCGTTTTCATATGTAAAAAGTTGTCTGCGTTGTGGTTCAATTTTATCCTTGGTTCAATTTTTATTTTCCTTTGTTTACCACACACAAGAACAAAAGAAAATAAAAATTGAACCAAGGTTAAAATTGAACTACATCTGTATTTCACATGAGAAAATATTTCCTAATATGTAAACGTCTGTACACCCCCTCGTTCTGCACCATTGAGTTCATATTTATGTAGTGGACCGGTTCGTAACTTTGCATTCGCTCTGTTGTTCACTGATCTTGTTTATACTGTTTATTACTTCAATTTAACAGATGTGGAGTACGCCTTTTAACCCTTTTACGTGGGACAAAAGCAGCCAAAGAGTGACAACTAATGTGGCAAGCTTAGACGTCAGGAATGAAACCGAGGATCTGCTGACCATATCTGGGCTGTCACCAGGTGTTACCATCTTAGTTCCTCTGAGAAATCCATTTGCTCAGCGTACTGCAAACTTGTCGTTTGGCAGACTTGGAGTTATACTACATCATAATATAACCGTTCAATATGGACATTCCATGATTCAGATCGCGATAGTATCTGACGATGACCACATTGTTGTCCCATACATCCGAGTATCCCAAACAAGAGAGATATCACCTCAAAACAGGCTTTTAGAGTGCAAGCGTGCTCACGGACAATGGCTCCACACCGGGAACATCACTTGTGGGGGGGCGACAAATGTAACAATAACCTTTGTGGCATTATATCCTGGAAACTACCTACTGGAGACAGAATTCGGTGCTCAACCAAGCAGTACCAGCAATGGTCAAAAGCATGATGAGGAGAACCGAGACGAGGGCCAATGCATCAAGATCAAAGAGCCTCCTAGGTCAAAGACAGAAAACATCAAATACAGGTTTACTGTTACCGAGGCTGCCTGTCTTTTCTGGGACTCAGATAAATCTAACTGGAAAACTGTTGGGTGCAAGGTAAACAAACATCCATGCCACCGTGTTTCTGTGTGCTGTTATTTCGTTGGAGGTCGCATAGAATACACATAATAATATAAATTACCAGGCATGTGTATATAAATATATATTGAAACATCAAATTTTATTCAACAACGCAATCCGTAAACTGTCACCAATTTACAGGCAAGTAGAGTGAGTACGTACAGCTAAATCTATAAGGCCAAACTCAGCTGCTGATGCTTGTTTGTGTAAATGTTTCTACCAGTACAATCTTAACGCTGTTTCATCTCATGTGGGTGTTCTAAGCTTGGCAGATAACATAACTCTGGACTTGAACAGTACAATATGTGGTGATTGACTTTTCAATTCATAGCCGATACGTTAATGGCTCGATTTTAACCTTTTAAGGTGGATGAAATTACGAACAGTTCCATTATGAAGTGTTCTTGCAGTCACCTGACGTCCTTCGCAGGAGGATATCTGGTACGGCCAAATGAAATCAACTTTCAGAAAGCATATATCAAGCTTCGATCCCCAGATGAAGGAGGCACATTTCTTTTACTTGTAGTGGTCATGACTTGTTTTCTTCTTTATTTGATCGCAATCGTCGTGGCCAGAAGATTTGACAAGAAAGAAAAGGCCCAGGTAAGCTGCACGCTATATGCTACGTTTGTTGTCAAAATAATAAAATAACAATTTCAACGATGAAATATATCACAATTGGAATACATCACATTTACCTGAGTAAAATCCACAAAGGGGAAGGAACCTTGCATCAAAACAATACACTTTTATATTTGTCCTCCCCTAAGTCTTATATTGTCAATATTAGACTGTTATTTATGATTTTCTTCTCCTTCAGCTCCAAGACGCGGAACCAACAGGTATGAGTGTTGCATCAGATATCAGGCGTCAAAAATACGAGTTGTCCATAAAGACAGGTGTTTGGCCAGGTGCAGGAACGACAGCTAACGTGTCTTTCATCATGTACGGACATGAAGGCAACAGTGGCATTCTTAAAATACCTGACAACTGTGGCGGTGACTTCGATCCAATTTTCTCCCGAGGTGCTGAACAATCGTGTGCGGTATTTTTAGACGAAGAAATCGGTGAGATCTACGCCCTTCGTGTGTGGCATGACAATTCAGGCGACGACCCTTCATGGTATTTGGAACAGGTAACCATTACAAACCCGAACAGTGGAGGTCGCTGGAAGTTTGTGTTCGAGACATGGCTTAGCCTGGAGGACGAGTCCCTCTCCAATGAAGTGTTTCAAAAACCTTCCTTTTCCGATTCTAACATAACAAACCACGCTTTAAGGGAAATGTTCTGTGACGGCCATCTCTGGATGTCAGTTATTACTAAGACCCCAGGGGACAATTTTACAAGAGTTCAGAGAATGTCATCATGCTTTTGCCTGCTACTGTGTACCATGGCTGCTAATGCTACTTTCTATCGCTGGGAGACGCAGTCGTCCCAGACTATCAACTTGGGACCGTTTAAATTTTCTGCTAGACAGGCTGTCGTGAGTATGCAGAGCACCTTGCTCATCTTGCCTCTTCATGTCATCATTTTGTTGTTTAAGAAAAGCTCAACACGCTTACAACGTGAAAATTCACGTCGTTGGCTGTGTGTGTTCTACACCGCATGTATACTGTGTGCTGTGCTCGCTGTCACTTCGGCTATTATAACCGTTTCCTACAGTCTCTCATGGGGAAGCGAGAAAAGCCAAGAGTGGCTCTCATCAGTCACTACTTCTTCTTTCAAGACGTCCTGGTAGTGCAGCCATGCAAGTGCCTACTTCTTGTCTCGCTGTCCGTCATGTTTGCCAAATGCAAAGCCAAGAACGTGTTTGCATTACAACAATCTGATCGCCAACTTCCGGTCAACGAAGCGACCACCCTTTCAATGACGCCCACTGAGTTATCAAAACTAAAAAGGAAGATTGCCGCCAAAGCCAGACGGCGCTGGTGCGTTCGCCAAACAGGCTTCTACGTAACATTTCTTATTGTTATTGGTGTGCTTTCCTATGGCAACAGGGACTCGACACGATATCTTTTATCGAAGTCCCTTGATGATCATCTTGGCAATCTTGAGAAGGTACGAGTCCTTTTTTCGTTTACAGGATAATTGTTGTCCACTTTCTTCGATACAAGTCCTTGGCTGAATAAAAAAGGAATTAAAACAAATTTAGAATTTAGATCGAAGAATATTCGACAGCATGTTAGTGAAGTACTAGCTAATCAAAAGGATGATAGTTTTGTTTCTAATCTAATAATATACACGAAAAAATTACTCAATTCTGATTGGCTAAAAAAGCAGTGCAGGTTTGCTGTAACACAGTGCAAAACCATGTAATACCAGTGCAAAATTGTAATACAGTGCAATTACAAATGTCTTTTGATTGGTTTAGAAACAATAAAAATTTGAATTAGCCAATCAAATCTATAGCAACAAGTGCGCGGTAAGTTTGAGCCGCGTTGAAAATTGTGAAAACATAAAACAATGGCCGGCGTTTTGAGCAGGTTTCCTTTCGCAAGAAGCTGAAAACAGCTCTAAAAACGAGCACAGTGCGAAAAGCACTGCTTTTTGGCTGTCTGTTTGGAGAAAGTAATGTCTAGAGAAGGGAATTGCCGACGAAATCGAAAGTTATGAGCCCGTTGAACTTATATAACACTTTGTTCAAGCCACTTACGCCGAGAAAACAACAACAAACAACACGAAAATTATGAACCAGAAATACTGAAGGTAATGATTATACAGCACTTGATAGACACTTGAAAAACAAAGCAGCCTTATAGCTATACCCTACAACTTTTCAGCCGATTTTTGCAGCTTAAAAAACTTTAAAAATATTGACAAAACTGTTGTTTTGACCTACGTGTGATGAATAAATTATTTTTGCATGTTATTCACCTGCGTTGCTTATGGAACACAATTTTTTCGGTTGTATTATTAATATGTAATCACACGATTTTTCTCGTGCAATTTGGAAAAATAAGCACTTGTAAATTTTTTCAAAGACCACAAAATGCACTTGCCCTACGGGCTCGTGCAATTTTGTGAGTTTACTCATGCTTATTTACTCCAAATAGCACTCGAAATCATGTGATTACCTATACTAAATTGCGGGCGGTTCACAAAAAAAATAGTTCTTACAACAAACAAAGATACCTTAATGCCGAGATATTCAGCAGCAACAAAGGCTCAAAAGTTGTCTAGTGACCATTTTATGAGCTTTGTGTAGACTGTAACGAGTTCTTTTTTTTTTTTTTACTTTTAAAAGTCTTTGTCAATTGGTAATCACCCATCACTTGAGAAGAAACCCTCAGCTAAAATAAAACAAAAAAGATGAATAGTGGAAATGTAGTAACATTCTCCCTTCTGAGATTGTGAAGTCATTACAGAGGACTCACCTTGCGACACCCACACTCTGGTGTGACTGGGCGTGGTTACTTGAGGTTTGGGAGCGGAAGAAGTGGCAGTGAAGTAAACATGTTTTCACATCACTGTTCCGTATCAGTGGAGTACTATACTGATTCTCAGCTTCGAATGAACATTTTATATTATCACCTAGTTTTTTATAAGAAATGATGTGGAAATACATGAGACAAGAAATATAAGTGATAGGAACCGACGTTTCGGTGCATCTTGCGCCATTATCAAGGTTACATGATTTAAGATAAAAAAGCGATTTGTGAAAAGTCTAAGCTGAAGCAAATTTGCATTAAAAAAAAAGAAGCTAATTACATGAATACTTTAGCACGAAGAGAATCAGACTGTACATTCAGTGCTGGCTTAAGATCTTGAATACAAAGCATTTCAAGCTTCTTTTTTTTTTTTTTTTTTTTTTTTTCAATTTTTTTTTCAATTTTTTCAATTGCATAAATTGCGTTCACAACTGCGAGGATCATTCTTCATTTGACAAAGCATTTCATTAACAAGAAATGCGCTATAGAAATGCACTTTCGAAATGCACTATAGTATTTCTTTTGAGGACAGTTGTTCACAATACCGAACTGTGACCAGACCCCTCCTAGCGTCTTCTGTTACAATCTTCCTTGGCATGTTCCAAACTGTTTTATACAAAACAGCCCTAGTGCCCTTAGAGCGGCTTCAGCTTACTTGATCACATTAATTTGTGAAGTATCTATGTCACTCCAACCACATCCCACAAGCTTTACGTTTCCATTGCTTGTTTTATTGATATGTGGGTACTTGAGCCTGAGCATTAGCTATGCCATGCTGATGAGGCCTAACAAGGCCGAAACAGCTGTCCATGACTGCTAATGTTTGGGCTCAATCTTTGCTTTGGTAGATTTAAGGGGTAATGCCCGCTACCTTGTGGCCTTAGTGCCCTTAAAGTGGCTTCAGCTTACTTGATCACATTAATTTGTGAAGTATCCATGTTTTATACAAAACCTTTTTCAGGCATCAAATCCAAAGCTGTTCTGGACTTGGATGAACGACACCTTAATACCGTATCTTTATTCCCACCACCAACAATCAAACCATGATGAGACTTTAAGTCTTTCAAACGTAAGCGGCGAGCTCAAGTCTGCTATGATTGGAATGTTACGACTGCGTCAAATGAGAGCAAGAGAAGGTTAGTAAAATTATTTTAATCGAATTCCAATTGTTTGATAACTCGCAGGAGAGTTAGTAAGGTTCTTATTTTTTTCAAATGCGCAAAAAGCTACACTCTAAAGTCAATATATCTTTTCCTTTTAGTTCAATGCCCAGCCCACAAGGTCATCAACTGGTGGACCCGTGCCTGCTACGATTTATACTCTCGCAAAAAGGAGTCCAGAGATCCTTTTCATCCTAAACATACAGTCTCTTGGGTACAATTTAAACAGTGTCCTTATCCTTGGAAGTACCAAACAGAAAAAGAGCTAAGCTCATCACAAAAATGGGGGCGTCACGCCTGGTATGGAGGTGGGGGGTATTCAGCTGGTTTGGGCTACGATGAACACTCTGCCCGTTCAGCGATAAGCCACTTACAGACACAAAACTGGATTGACCGACAAACAAGGGCTGTTATAGTGGAATTTTCCGTATTCAACCCTACAGCTAGTACCTTGGCTGTTTGTTCCTTCTTCTTTGAACTCCTTCAGACAGGCCAGGCCACTGTTTACAAGCACATCGACACCATTTCCTTCCACAACACCGAACCGATCATCCAGGTGTTTCAAGGAATTTGTTTGATCATCTTCATTACAATGGTTTTCTACAGAATCGTTGCTGCTATAGCCGTACCAATTCGTCAGGGACGGCGTTACTTATGCTCTCCTTGGTTTTGGTTGGATATTGCCCACCTCACCTCTTCTATTTCACTTGTTATGCTCAGCTTTATCAAGTCTTATCACACTGCAAAGAGTGTACAAGACTTGAGGCACAACATCTTTGCTATGGTCAATTTTCAGACAGCTGTTCTGTGGTCGGATGTTGAAAATGGTGTCCTAGCTATACTCACGTTTCTTACAACGGTGAAGCTACTGCAGTTGACCTATTTTAACATGTATACCAGAGTGTTTGCCCATGCTCTCCGCATTTGGATGGCGGACCTTTCCTCTTTCCTCTTTGTTCTTTTCATCATATTCTTTGCATTTCTGTTGACAGGAATCTTGGTATTTGGATCGCATGTTGTACGCTATTCCAGTGTCTGGGCAGCATTTTCTTTCCAGCTTGAAATCGTCCTCGGGAAAGTGAAAGCAAGACCGATAAAAGAACTTATTGAAGCAAACCAGGTGATTGGTCACGTGTTTATCATCCTACTGCTCTTGGATTTCACAATCATACTGATGAATTTCTTCATAACCATGTTAAACCACGCAGTGAGTGATGCTCAAGCGTTGGAGCTGAAAAGAGAAGAAACACAGAAAGAAAAGAACCAAGCTGACCCCACTCCTCCTAATGGGAGAGCCAGGGAGTTTTTTGACAAAGTCAGCAACCAGTTGTGGACCATCGACGTGATCCAGAATGTGCCGCAAGTATATCTGCTCGATAAAAAGCTGAATGAGGTTCTCAGACGAATTGAGTCTAGCACAGATGAAGAACGTGAGCGACAAGCTGGAATATCGTCAAACGAGTGAAAATAAGTGGAATGCTAGTGCCTGCCTAAGCCCAACTGAAACGTTGGAAATCGATACTGTTTTAATAATAACGCTACTAGAATAAACAACGAAGACGTGACCTTAATCAAGAAACGATAGCAGAATTGTATAGTTCACGTGCATATATCATAAAATGAGTTACAAACAAGACACCATAAACTAAAAGAGGACGTCAGCACTTGTGGTAATCGATGCCAATACTGATGTATCAAGTATTTTCAATATTCTAACTTTCGAAATCTGCAAACTTTGCAAGGAGCATATAAATGTTTCCCATGGAGTACGTCTGCCACGTTTCTTCAAGTTATGGTTTTCATTTATTTGTAGCTCGTTTTGTCGTTTATGCTTATGTCTGCTGATGAAACTAAACATGTAGAGAAGACCCACCTATAATTTGCTTTTTAGAAGGAAGCCATAGCCAAAGACTATGTTTTGCATGAGGAATGATCCTAAAGCATCGACGATGGTTCAAAGTAGAAGTGATTGGTTGGTTTTTTCAGACTCTAATGATGATAATGATAATAATAATCATAATAATACAAGAATTTATATGGCGCCATTTCCATAAGCACAAGACAGTTTAGTTATGGGTTTCACACCTACCTGACAATCTGTAATTCAATTGATAAATTCAATCCATTGTTCGTTCCATATATAAGACCCCTATAAGTTGCTTAAAGATTAATAATATACATGAAAAAAATTCTCGATTCTAAAGAGAAATGCAGTTTTCAGGAAACACGAAATAAACAGAGGATTCTGATTGGTTGATAAACAAAGGCAATGAAATCGAGCCAATCAAAGCTTTGATTTTTACTATTATAAAGTATATATGGAATAGTAAATGGTTTTAAGGAAACAGTGCAAATAAGACAAATAAGAAAAAATAAACAGACAATTGCTGTTGCAGTCATTCGATAATTGCTGTTGCAGTCATCCGACAAACAAAGCGAAAATTTCGAACGCGGCAATTCGCTAATTCCCTTGTTTAAAATGCTAATTTGGACACGCTTTATCGAGCTTTAAGAGTCTTGGTGACACGCTAAAATTTTTAACTCGCCTTTGAAAAAGAAATTCAAAATGATTTTCGACCATGCGGCTTGAGGGAAACTTTGAGCTCAGAATTAAAACACCGAAGGAAACAAGCGGTGTGGTCCTCATGGATTACGGAGATATCGCCGGCGAGAAAGAGAAAACAATTTTCACGGCGTTTAGGCTAGCTACAAGCTGAACGTAAAGCTAAAATATCCGAAGGGGCATAAAAATGGCAGTCCATAAAGAGACTTAGCGACAAATCGGATTAAAAACCTTGAAGAGTCGACCAAAGCGGCAGAACCCATTACACAAACTGACCTTGAGGTAAAACATCAAACATGCGGAAAACAGTAGTCCAGACAAGGATAATTTTTAATACTCGCCATCAAATCAGTTTCCAAATCGCAATAAGTCGGCTCCAACAACCTCAGCGACCTCTTGGAAGCTTCGAGGTAAAAAGCAGCAAACTTAAACAACGTGTCTCTGTAAATCCTCCTTGAACCTCACTTTGATATGAAAACAACGCTGCGAGGTTCCGCAACCGATTACTGCTACACTGACTCTTTTGACTTTACACGGGCCAGAATTTACATACATACAAATTGTTCCAAAAATAATACAAGGAAAATGAAGAAGAATAAACAGAGAACATATTTACGGCCATAAATTTGGAGATTTGCTCACAATGCGATAAACAAGAGTGATGAAACAAGGGTTTTGAAGTCTGAGTAATTTTGCGTTACACGAAATTCCAGAATTAACGGTCGCAACGCGCGATGCTTCAAGGGTGTGAATGGCCTTTAACTGTATTCATTATAAGGCTGATGAAAAATGAGCATCCAAACGAAATATTTACTAGCAAACGTTAAACGAGGTTTTCATTGCGTTCGACGAAGGAGAATGCATCCTAATCCTGTCGTTTTCCCGCGGGTTTTACGAGTGGTAATCTGTAAAAACCACCTTAAGCCATGCAAGATGGGAAAATCGAAATCCCTCAAACTTTGTCACAATAAACGCCTTACGAAACTATTTCGGAAAACACGAGTTTCAGTTCTTTTGGATTTATTTATTTCTGCTGAGGCAACATTTTAATTTTTATCCACGCGAGCGCCATCAGACATGCCAAAAATGCTATATTTATTTTGGTGTCATGTACACAAATTAAAAGAAACTGGTCTGTCAATTCATATTTTTTTGATTGAAGGAACATTCCCTCATACTCTGTTGTCGCCAGAATACAAATACATTGAAACAGCAATTTTTGCTTATTTTTCAAAATATTGTATATTGTACAAATAGTGTCGAAATTAGCCAACTTTGCGGGCAAAAATCACTACTTGGTACATGGCTTTCGAACTTAATGTACCGTTCTTACAAAACAGCAATGTTTCCTCTATTAGTAGATGTAATAAAATTTTGGGCAAATTCAAATGGTACAGTTACACAAACGATAACAATTACGCGACACGAGCGAAATCTAGGACTTGAGCATTAACAACCGTTTCCCTGCCGCCAGGAAAATCAGTCTACATTAGATTCAATCGGTACTTTCGCCTCAAAATGACTTATTTCTCGTCAATTAGTACTTTTTTGTATGTTCTAAGTATTGTAAGGCCTAAATGGCATCAATAAAGCTGCAACATTTAAATTCTTGAAAACCGTTCGTGCACGCACATTGAGGTTTCATTAAAATAACAACGGCGTCGACAAAAGCCGGATCGGATCGGATCACGGATGGGAAAGAGTAATAAACAAAAAGTATATTACAATGAACTTTGGAGAAATGCTGACATACTGTGCCATATTGCGTGACATATTGGAGCTTAGGCCCTACTGAAAGTGGTTTCCCGCCATGGAAAGTGATTTCCAGACATGTAGTCTCCTTCACGGCTGTCGCCATGGACGAAAGCAAGCGGAAGGGACGCATTATTTTATCATTCAGTTATAATTTCTTTTTTTAAATATCATCTCACGTGTTTATTTACTTTTTCTATATTTGATATTATTTTAGCAAAAGCAAGAGAAGAGACGAAAAACGAGGTGGGGAGTAGCGTTTTCTAGATGTGACGATTAAAGTGTAGTGTACGCGAGCGATTTATTTAGTTAAATCCATGTTGCCTTCTTCTATGAACTCGCTCAGCTCCTCTTAACTAAATCGCAATTATTACACGCCAAACGACTTAAATTCCAGAGTATATGGAACTCAAAGACGAACAGTTAGAGATCGCACAATAATTTTGGCCGTCTAGTTGTGAAATCATCACGTATTTTTCGCATTGTAATATTATAATAATCTTTACAAACCCCTTGGCTCTTTTTAATAATTATATACTATAACCACTGTGACCAAAAATATGCTCGTTGATAAATTATTTTATATGGAAAGCGACAAGTATTTTTTCAGCGGCGCGAATTCGCCAGCGGAGCTTTTAGGAAACCCCGGAGGGCTAGGCATTTTCTTAAAATGAGTTTTCTCAGTGTGTAAAATAGAATTCGATTTATGGTCTTAAGTTTTCGAAAAAATG